>BLKM01006181.1:329811-381957 GCA_013340265.1 Coptotermes formosanus | reverse complement strand
CCCCCCCCCCCCCCCCCCCCCATTTAAAGAATAGGCGAAGATATATACAGTACACCGTTGAAATGTAAAGAGACAAGGATGGAGATTAAAATTTTTTAACAATAAATTGTTACACACAAATGAAGAAATAGCACACAATAAAGTCAATGCAGTAAGATTAGATAACTGAAATATTTAGGCGGATTTTTATACAAAACGAAATGCAACTGGGAAAACTACATGGAAAAAACTGTACAAAGTTTAGAAGCCGAGGGAGGGAGAGCATTGTAAATATACATAATTTATTGTAGAAAATAATTCAAACTAGAACAGAAACCTTCATCCTGTATACAGCTTAAATTCTGTAAAGTAAATTACAAGCATTAGTAAATAAATATAGTGTTAGTGTACCGGTGAAAACCTGGTGTTAGCAGCCACATCCAAAGAAATATACTGCGGACTCAAAAAAGTGTGATTTTATTTGAAACTGGTACTCAACAGGAATCAAAGGCAGGTTTCTGCGAAGGCCGTAATTCGTCCTTCGGTTTCTACGACAGCAGGAAATTTTGCTGGTGCGACGAACACATGCCAAACTCTCAAGGAAAACCCCATACCAGGAATTTTGAGTAACTTTCAAAGATCAGCAAACGCATAAAAGGAACATCGTCAAGAACTGGTACTGGCGATATGTGAACTGCGTCTAGATATAATGCGGACTTATGCTGGTTACTCCTGCTTCTAGCGCTCACAAACAGATGAACTGTGTTGCAGTTTTACAGCTGATGACCTGTAACGATCAGGATGAAGGATGTGCCAGGCGGGAGACACAAGTGGGACGCACGATGGGCCAGCCTATCGCTAAAGAAACCGCGTCTTACAGACCTGTCAGCCAAAATGTGTGAACGCAAAATTTTAACCTTGGCGTTGTTTTTGCCGATACGTACATGGAATATGCCGGAGAGGGTGTACTGCATAAAATACAAAAAAATTCCAAGGCTTCCTTTAATTCTTCGAAGTCCAAATTATAATTCTAACAGTATGGTCCAAATTAATTTTCCAGACAATCTCTACATTTCGAATTTAAAAAGCAGCCACTATAGGAAAGGAGATTATTAAAAAAACAGCATGAAACACTAAAATAAAGTATCGATTTGGGCTCGACATCGGACCTAGTACAACGGCAAGCGCTGTCGACTTCAACTCGACATGGGACCAATAAGCGTTAAAAATGAAGCTCACTGTCTGCGTGTATACAAAATGCGAGTAACGGTTTATGGCTACTGTACAAGAAAAAGACCATTCATCGCCCGTTACAGTTAAAGAAACAACACGTGTCTTTCTCGTCTAAACACGACTGCAGCAAGGGTTGCCCGATGAGTCACTCGCTGCCGCCTGACAATAATCCGCAGACACCGCTACCTGACTTTCACGAAACATAACCCTGCCCCTGCGACAACAGCTAACTTAGGTCTCAGTGCGGCTTCACGTACTGCTTCGCCTCACAGCACTTGTACACTCTTCAGTCGTGATTTGCACACTGTTAACGTCAAGGGTGCGTACACACTTATAACTTTACCGCGTATCGTAACGCAGTAACGTTGCAATGGCTGACACGATACAGAGTTACGAGATGAACTTCCATCCCGTAACAGCACAGCGTAACAATAGCCACTAAGCGTGACACTGTGGGGTTCCCAGTTTGATACGGGAGCCCGAGTGTGTGTGATGTCTTTGCAGCTAACGGCAGCTTCCTACATCTATATACATTACGCTTTAAAAAAAAGCGCCGGTTGTGGCAAAAGCAACTGTACTCAGGCAGGAAAGTGTAGAGTGGTTCAAGTATATTAGCAGACTTGAACTGGCAGTTGCTCAGGGGGTTATATAAGAATTTCACCAGAATGTCTCCTATTGAATTTGAATATTTAATTCACTGCAATGGACGCTTTGGGTTCCATATTATTTCCTTCTTCTTATATGCTGCTATAAATTCTGTGACTCCTTCCGAATTGCCCTCCATTGTGAACACAGTCACAAAATCGCGCAAAAAGAACTACACAACATTACAGATCTGCACCACTCTTCACCAGAGAATCACGACGAATGAAAACATGGGAGAGGAGCGGACACAGAAATATTTTCTTTTCACTAAGAAACTAGCCTTCAAAAAGGTAATAAAATCCGACCCGAAGGACGGTGGTTTACGGCGTACCTGACACGGAGCACGTCCACACTTGCTCAAGCCGTAATCGTAACGTCCCTTTGATGCGACGGGCAAACAGCGCCATCGCACCGAACAAGCGCGTAACGCTACAGCGTAACCAACTCTTGATACGTTATGCCCAATACACACCCGGACTCAATGTTGCGATTGATTGTTGCGTGGCTGAATTGGGGCTGAATCTGGGCTGAGTCCGAACAGCCCCGCAACATTGCAACAAAGAATCGGAGCTGCTCAGACTCAGCTCGGATACATGCTCCTTGAGTCCCTTCCGGAATGGGATTCATTGACACAATGTTGCGCAACATTTCAAGTGTGGACGTGTTCGTGGGCATCGCAACAGCCAGTGCGTCAGTACGCTCCGAGTTTTCACCATGTGGACGACGAAAAATCTTGTATTCTCTTTTGATATTTTGCCACCGATCATTTTCAAAAGACATTCGAAGCCTGTCGGAGTCATACTGATAAAATTCCTGAATCCAGATCCATTTTCTAACTTCACGGTATCCAAAAGGTCAAGTCCATGTCTGTGTCCTTCCGCGAATAACTGACGCATCCACCAACGTTCGGGCTTTTTATTATTACTGTGCTCACGGGGCAGTAGAAGGGACGCGGACATTGCGGCAAGAGCTACGTCCTGTGACATGACGGCGCGAAATGACTCCCGACAGACCTGCTAGGTATGGACACGATTCATTGTATCGGGGCAGCGTCCGGACTGTCCCGCAACATTGAATCGGAGCAACCGAGATTCAGCCCCGCAACTATGAATCGCAACATTGAGTCCGAGTGTGCACTAGGCATTACGCGGTAACGTTACAAGTGTGGACGGGGCTTAAAAGGTCTTCTGGGACGTGACACGTAGCTTCTACACAGATATCGGCGTTTCGAAAGAACCTGCTGGCCGTAATATTCCTGAGCGATCTGCAGTATACCGCTACACAATGCAACACTTAACAGGACAGTCACAGAACGGCGATGAGCGAAATACACAGTTGCCTATTTAGACAGCGGACTGTAAGTTTTTAGCAACATACCTAAAACATGGGTGCTTTCCCTCTTGCAAACGAGCTATTTTCCTCTCCTCTTTCTCACATAAAACTACAGTAGCATCAAAGGAGCGTAACGAAGAACTTGCAGTTAGAAGACGTTTAAAAATGTGTTGCAATAAAATCTCGTACATCAAACACAACCAGGTGTTTCTCTGTCCACTCACAATGAGGTAATAACCACTCAGACGCGTTCGCTTCCTGGCACTGCATTATCTCCAAAACCGCTAACTTGCCCCACTCCCCCCAAACTTCAACCACCAGATATGTTTCATTTTCACAATATTTTGCCAGCCACTGCACATAGCTTTTTATGCTTGTACTGTTTCTCCTACATGTTTCGGCTGTTACTTCCAGCAATCCTCAGCGAGCTAAAATCCAACAATCCACGAAACATGCTGCGTGGATTGTTGGATGTTAGCCGTGTAATATCCCTGAAGAGTGCAGACCTCATGAACAAGGCGGCGGAAGCCTGAAATCACACTCTTGACTCTGTGTGCAGAGGGACGTCTTGTAACAACAGTGCGCACTGATTTGTATAGAAACTTCAGATAACAAAGTGCAGTCACGCGGCTCTCAATGCCAGATGGTCCAGTCCGCGGATTCCCAACGACACCGCACCAAATGATCGCTGAAAACTGTAGTGTAAGCGGGTTTCTATGGTAATATGTGGCCTGCCAGGCACACTGTTAACTAAAACGCAGGTATCATGTTTGCAAATACCGTACAGCAGCGTCTTTCAGTGGGTTCTTGCGAAATCCGGGGTTCCGCGAAATGCTGGTAAAAGCGTGTACATTTCGCATGTTGTCGCAGTTCTTTTTATCGGTGTATCATCATCATCATGAAGCTGTCATGGATTTGGGCCACTTGTTGACCCGTTCCGGTCTCTTTTTATCGAGAAGTCTCTTCAATGGTCTTCCCGGGGTCCTCCTGTTTTTTGGTGTGTAGTTTTTCAGTATCCTGGGTAATGTCACGTAATGTATTTACATGGTGTATCCAATTTCTCTTGTATGACTGTATTTTGTCCAAAACTGGCGTATTTCTATAATAATATTAAACTACAAATGAGGTAATGTTTAAAAACATTTTCAGAGGGGATACTTCGGACAGAAATTGGAGCACAAGTTCAGAACACTGAAGAGAACTGCTACCGTTTCCAACCTCTTAGCAGTGCAAATCTTGATTTTCGCGATACAGCATGACAAAAATAAAAACGGAAAAAAGCTGGACGCTGAGGCAGATCTCGGATTGCAACTGTGATTTCAAACTGATGTGTTCATCAAAGCAGCCTCAGATGTGAAATTGAGAAATTAACACACAACAACCTGTACTGTTTTATTGATTGACAAACCGACAGCGAAGTTTTATTGTTTTCTTATTTGCCTACAAGCAAAAAGAAAAAGAGCCTACCGCCTACTTTCCCCTTTTCACATTGTTTATACTGCCCACTCAAGGATAGTGATGTGGTTCCAGGAAATATTTCAGTCTGGGAAGGGGTTCCACAGACGAAAAAGTTTGAAAAGCACTGCCGCAGAGGAGTGGTAGTGGGTGCAAGGAAGTAAGAGTGAACGTGGGTCATAAGAATCGATTCCGTACAGCATAAAAGAGGATCCTGAAAAATTAAAATGCTCGTAGCTACGTAACGGTTGATAGTTGGTTATATGTTGATACAACATTCTCTACTGAAAATGGCTCATATAATAACGTCCTCCTTGGCACACCTTATGTGGGACTCCTCAATACAAGGCGCCTCCTCCTCACTTCTCACTTCCGATATGTATTTTTATTTATACACTACAAATTGCTGTCCTTTAACTTGTAATGCCACTGGTGCGTATCCCGAGCCAGATGAATTCAGCCCACACCCTCCCGCCCTACACGTCCCTCTTTCACATCCTTTGTAATGTTAGTCCTCAGAAACGATGCTTCAGGTTTCCTGACCACACCAGGCCTGCTTCAGAACATAGCCTCTTTGTATCGTGATTTATTTCGTAAGGCGAGAAACTAAGAACAGTGAAAAAGTAACACGATAACTGAACGATGAAATGAATAAATAAGGATGCTGCCACGACAGGTCTCAGGTTCTCTGGATAAGTAAGAAAAACCTTACAACATGTGGTCTTTGGGAAGTATATTCAAACAGTTCACCTCTACTGGATCAAAGAGATGAAAAGGGAAATGAAATACACCGGAATCCAGGAGCTGAAGGTCTGTACAGAATGGTTATAATGTCGGTGTGGCCTGTAAACATCCAGCTGTCATGACCATCAGCCACGGTATGCTTTCTAAACCAAGAGGGTTCCCGACTAACCGAGTCTGACGTTCATCTAAATAATATACAGGATGGTGCAAAAATCATGTGACAATGTTTAACAAAAATGCCATACGTACGATAATTTTAACACGCTGCCTCGAGTGCAAATGACTTGTGCCACCCTCTATAAAAATTCAGTTGCTATCGCACTGCAAAACAAAACAAAAAAAAAAAAAGGCCTGCGCTTCTCCATTACGAAGACCAACGGCAGTCTAGGGAAACAAGTGGAATACTCCGTCAAAATACAGTAGAACTTTTTACACGTCCCTTCTCTAGCTACGGTTTCCACAGACAACCCTACCACTGATTCAACCAAACACATTACAGCCTCTGACAAACAATCTGACATCATGATTTCACTGACTATGCATACAGTGAAGTTTGAAAGTTCTGGAAAGACAGCTTGTACAACAGGCACAGTAAAGAAATGTCACAGCCGTGTTTCTCAACCTTCGTGGTACCATGATCCCCTTACAAAATCTCACTAGATCTGCAGACCCCTTCCCAAAAATATACCAACTCACGGTAACATGTAGAGTTGGAACAATTACAAATAAGAAACGTCCTTAACCTTTTAAAGCCTAGCGGTAACTTTACGTACCACCAGGTTTAACATTAAAAAATTCTACGTGGTGCCCACATTGCGTTTATGTGTTTTGTACGGATCTCAGAACAAACAGTAACTTTTGCCTTATAAAACATTAAGAGACTGGTTTTTATAACCGAAGTGGAGAGTGTTTACAGCGCGGTACGCACTGAGTCCTTATATAAAACAGATACGCTTCGTCTTTAAAGGGTTAAATTGCTTAAAACTTTACCCAGTGAAGGTAAAAAAAATTCCCTATAAAACAACTGTCCAAGCAGTAATGACAGTTAACATTAAGACTAAAATAAAAGGGAAAAAAACTCCATTTTCTACTGAGTACAACCTACTCGTCTTGCGGACCCCGTTCCTGTCTTCGGCAAAGAAACGCCGCTGTACAGGTGATTACTAAGTGAGCATTCTGTTCTCCAAATGCACAATAAACCTCCCGAACAGTGAATACGGCCTCATTCTAATAACGTAAAGACAACCTGACAGAATAAGAAGCCGCTATATGGAGAAGAAACCGTTTTCTGGTCATGGTGGGCACAATAATACCATGCGCTCCAGTACCGCTTATTACTGCCATTCGGTCGCCCTGGAATGGGCTACCCAAGGGATTCTATGACTCGGCCTTCACGGAAACGAACGACAATGCCCTGCTTACATTACTCAGCCTATACTGCATTACAATGGTTATCACCGAGTACTCTGAGGATCACAGGGAGGACATGAATACACCCTGTAGGCAAAATGCAAAGTTTTTCAATGTCGGTGCGAGTGGTATGTATAGTTATGACTGTGACCGAAGCGGTTATGATGTGATAATGAACTGTGCCAACGAACCCGCGGCATCCCATCCATATGACCACAAAGAAATCCTAGTAGTTGTGACAGAAATGGACCGGAACAGATCGCCTGCACACAGAAGTGAAAACTAACAAACACGGTTTTATTTCTTGGCTTGCACTAGAGACATCCCCCCACGTCACGGATGGTACGTGCTAACACAATCCGTACTCCGCAGTGATACAATGACGTGTGAGGGAAAGTAGTGAAAGATGTTACTTGGACATAACAAAAAGGTTACAGCCAATGGGTACCAAGCGACGTAACTGAACACCAACTGCAGACAGCCCTATCCAGACCCAACAGTCACGACCTGCCACTACAATCAGCGAGAAGATACTGTCACTCGCGAATTGCCTCTTCCGAACATGCTTCCTAACTTTAATCATCCACATACACCAATCAATGTACACAATTTATATAAAATCAGGTATCATGCATATACATAAAACCTCCCCCATGTCTCAGCGATAAATCATCATCCCCAGGGAAACATTAATACAAAGGAATATAAAATTAATAAATCAAATTTGCATATACGATGTTACAAATAAACGATGGCCGCTATATAAATGTGGGCACTACAAACAATGTGGTGCTGACATATTAAAAGGTAAACGTCACCCTTCACACGCCATAAAGGTACCGGGGGAGGGGCGGGGTGAGGTATAGCTCTACTCTTTAATCTCGGCGCTAGGGGGAGGTCAGTCGTTACGGCTACGCCCCCGCAGCTTAACCCCCTGGAATAACACCGTACTCATTGTATATGACGCTGGGTAGGCAGCAAGACCGGTCTGGACTGGTACGGAAAATCTCATCCCCGCCGAGATTCGATCCCCGGACCGTCCAGCCCCTAGCGAGTCGCTATACCGACTACGCTATCCCGGCACACAACGCTGACATTCTTGAATAAAATTCATTGATGTGCCACTGTCAATACTGTCTGTGGTTATACGCATACACAACATCTACTATCGAAGTTTTCAATCCATAACGATCAAGTCTTTGTGCCGTATGCTGACGTGTCTCGCGCTGCGTATAACGATCTACAGGACACATCCGTTCTGTTTACGTCGCAAAACACAAAAATTCGAGTGAAATGTGCTTCGGGCACAAAATGCGTTTAACGCTACAACTTTGGTCCAAACGTTTCTCGCCCCCACAATATTCGGCGGTCAGCGCGAGAAATGGGTGCAGGACCTCGCATGTCTGTTACTACATAATTTGAGGCTTTCACGGCAACTGAACCGGATAAAATATTCTCGGGCTAACCAGCGTTTCAAGAACCATCTCCGTCCCCGCCATCAGGGAAGTGATAACCTACGAAATCTTTCCGCGACAGATTTCGGATGTTGTCATTTCCCTGATGACGAGGACACTGATGGTCCTTGAAACGTCGGTTTACTCGCCATTCAATCACATGACGCGGTTGTTAGCCCGAGAATATTGCACTGTTGTCCATTTACTGTTACCCTATTTTAACCCGAATTGCTACACGTCGACATATCGATATGTTACCAGAACTTACCGACACAACATTTCATGAAACTCCGTTCACCAGTTATCAGGTTTCCACTACAGACATGACGATTCTGATACGCGCATTTTTGCCTCTTTGGTTCACAAAGCGCAAAAACTGGCTGGAGCAAGTGATCGTGACAGAAACAGCTGCTAGATCGGACGCTAGTCGGCTCGTCTAGTCATTAATTACAAATCTAGTTAACATCTGTGTGTGTCGGTCCGATGATTTTGCCGCGCGACGCCAGCACGTGCCGTTTGTTTACAATGCAAACACCGCTACGTCAGTATTTCTGGACGCACTGAGGAAACCAGAAGTAGCCAACAGGAAGGGAGGGAGATAAAGACCAGCGCTCAAGTACATAAATACTCGAGCGAAATAAACGAAGATACACAAAAATGTCCTGTGCCAGTGAATTTAGCATCTTGTTTCATTCAATTTTTCCTTAACACAGACTTGCTATACTTTCGAGGAAATTTACTTATTCAGGTGTATTTATAATTCACGTGTTTAGGCCAATTCGTTTTGTTTCCTTTAATGACGGCTGTGTGGCGTCTAATCGTAAGATGGGCACATACCAAATCGGAAAGGGTGAGAAAAGGTCACTGCCTAATTTGAGGTACTATTCATGCATTTGGCTGGAAGACCTCGGTCAGGACAGTCAATCTCCGAGGCCTAGATTCGAACCAGAAACCTCCGCAATAGGAAACAAAAGTACGAACAACTCGACGTGACGGGTCCTATTTTCCAGGTAAGATTTAACATTACCGTATGTGACGACCCCACGTCAACCAAGGCTGTGGAGTCGGTACACAAAACCTCCGACTCAGACTCCTTCATAAATATGTATTAATAATGGTAAACCTTCTAAAATGGTAAATGGTATCATAAGACATTTCATCACCACCGGGTGAATCATCAGGCTACTTTTTAGACTTATAACCCGTATTTAAGTATCAGTCTGATGGTTATTGTAGCTAGTATCCATTTAAGATTTTACATCGAGGTCGCAGTCGGAGTCGGTACATTTTTACCGACTCCAACTCCACCCAAAACTCCTTCCGACTCCGACTCCCACAGCCCTGACGTTAACTACACAGTTTATAGTCTTTGGAAGATCGTCAGAGGCAGACAGGTAAGTACATGGTGAGGAGACAGTCCTAGCACGGCACGGCACTAACTTGGCATTCACCGGGAGATGCTGCGGAAAATCACAAACATCTTGTCAGCGTAACGAATAACGTGACATTCGAATGCGGCACCTCCTGTACCCGAATTCAGAGCGTTGCGAATACACAAATGCAAAACTTACATGGGAGTATTGCAACATCTCCCCCCCCCCCCCCCCAAAAAAAAAGAACTATAGATAATCGGATTCGGGTCACAGAATTAAAAGCGGAACACACTGAATGCCGAACTGAACTGGGACATATTCTGCCGTGACGTTGCGTGTAATACAATTTAGTCCAGGTGGATTCAAACCCCCGGCTTCCCAGAGCAATGTCCTGTTCATCAGTTGGCAGAATGCAGAGCAAGTGATGTAACGCGCTGCTCACATCTATATACTTCGCAGGCCACAGGGCCGCTTGTCTGGGAGCCGTCAGGGTCCTCTGATCATTTGTTACGGGCGGGTAAAGACGCCGTCAAGCAGACTGCTTAAAACAAAACACCACTGTACTTAGGTAAAACGCCTCATTACAGTCCCAAAACAATTACATTGCCTTTCCCATCAGCATACCCTCCGATGTGGCTTTCAGTAAGCTTGAAGGACATGAAACCCAAACACGAAACCAGCTTTATGTCAGATTTTGGGTTCTCAAAGAAGTGACTATGAAGAGTAATGCCTTCTGGGCTGTAACACCGTGCAGTCTGGTAGCCATGTTTCTCAGAAACCTGCCGTATGCATCTTCCGAGATGAAGTGGTGATGAAGATGCGAAAAGCACGTTCCTCCAGTAGGTTGGTACCTATCTATAAACCAACACGGCGTCACATTCCCAAAAAACAAGTAACCTTCACATTTCTGCATTCGTATAATCTCCACCTCACTGTTTCAAAGTAACCAGTAAGCACTGACGATATTCTGAAAACATCACACAGTTCTGACCATCGGTATAAGATTACACTAATTCACTCAGCACCACGCCAAACTGTTATTTTTATACACTTGCACTAACCTCTAATTTTGGGCCAAGCCATACTACAGGCGGTTAGGCCGTGGACGCTCACCACGAAGGTACAAGGTCAATCCCGAGCCATTTCATGTGGGCTTTATGGTGGGCAAAGTGGCAATAGGACAGGTTTATCACCAAGTACTTCGGTTTTAGTCTGTCGGTATATTCCCTCGATGCTGCACATTTATTCACCCATCCATCACTGACGCTATAATCTCAGCGACTGACAGCGTCGTCAAATACCACGCTTAACATCCAGTATCATTAAAACAGTCACGCTCTGCCGCTTCTGTAGCCTTCCGCAGCCGAAATGTCAATACCTGTCCAGCTACTGTCCGAGGTAGGGAACTCGAAACGAATTGACTCGCTGTTCCTCCTGGACGCTCAAAGACAGCAGACTTCAGAACCTAATCACTAACGCCCTAACGTCACCATTAATAACAAATCTCAAATATATATCACCCAAATTCCAGTATAACGATTACATTTCTGTTGCTGTATCACACACTGGCATCGCTCACTGACTCTACAAACAGATCAGCAACACAAACAACGCAGTTAATATCAATATAGACATATGAGATGCGGTTACCGTGTCGGTTGGCTTCCTGATTGCCGTCTTTTGGGATCGGACGCTCTGTAGTTTAGGTATGTGCTTTTCGAGGGGGAGGGGGACATGCTGTCTCAATATTCAGGATAAAAACGACTTACCCTGAAGATGGAGGCAGCCGCTTCGTGACAGAGTGGGAGTGTTCAAAAACAAGGCAATAGAAGACAACAGAAAATACCTGAGAAAGCATCACAATGAGTGGTTTGTACTCAACATTTAACGTTATTAGGGTCATCAAACCAAGCAGGAGAAAAGGTGTGAGGCACGTAACACGCATTGCAGAGGTAAGAAATTAATACAAAATTTCGGCCAGAAAACAAAGGAAAGAGACCACTCGGAACACCTAGACACAGACGGGAGTATAATATTAAAACTTGCGTTAAGAACAGTGTGGGGGTGTATGGGGTGCATTCATCTGGCTCGGGATACAGGCCAGTGGCAGGCCCTTGTGAACAAGGCAATGAATCTTCAAGATCAATAAACAGCGACGAAATTACTCTGTAGCTGAACTGCTATTAGCTTCCCAAGGACTTTGTCCCATGGAGTTTACACAAATTCAGGCCAATTTTAAATGGCGCATCTTTCCCTTGAAGGATGGCTTAAGAAGTCCATGACGCAGTGTCCCTCTTGAGAAATGACAGTTTCTCAGCTAGTCACGAACCTCCCATAATTTATGGAACCCGAAAGTTCACGATCGCTTTCATAAAAGCCCGCCACTGGTCCCTATACCGAGCCACATGAATCCAGGCCACACTTTCCCATCTTTCACACCCATTTTAATATCGTCCCATATACGCCCACGTCTTCCAAACGGTTTCCTTCCCAGGGGTTTCCCGTCAAAACCTTGGACCCCTGTTATGCACACAGCTACACTGAGCAAGCAGCTCGTGCGCCACGAAACCTACGTACATCCCTGAAAATATGCAGAAGGCCTTCGCAACACTGACAGCTTGCTGAGGCTTTATAAGGCTTCTCTAACACGGCTGTACACCCACCAGGACAAAACGCGCGCCAACCCGATTTCTATGCCCTAGCAAACACGTATCAGAACATCAATGATAACAGCGTTTGAAAATCTACCTGGAAAATTTTAGTCAAATCACACAATATTCAGTCCAACAAAACGCACTCTATTGTTTTCAGATATTCAGTATCGCAATATCTAGTTAATCCTACGTGTTTCGATCCCTCATCGGATCATCATCAGGGATTCATATCAAAGTAACATTTCACAAAACTGAACTACCTATGCATATACATATTAAAAAAGACATAAAAAGATAATCAGTTACGACGTAGATGATTTTGTAATGGATCTCTGGTATACTGTTTTGGAGATTGTCTACGTGGTCTCATCCTTCCACACATCTCAGTACATTCAGTCACCGTTTCGTATTTAAATATTAGTCTTCTGTGAGGTGATGCCATGTAGTCTCATACAAATTTTGCGACGTTCGGAGGAATGTTCTGCCTTCAAATTTTGCGAAGAACAGTGTCTGCAGATCAGGGCTGTATGTCCCTTCGAGATTTCGGTAATTTTATACCAGACTACACGGGGCGTCAACCCAAAAGATCCTCTTGTCACATCTATGAGAACCTCAAATCTTCAAATGATAACTTCAAGCCAGGCATACCGTTGTGATATTGGAACAATATTCTGTGCAGGAAATACCGTCACGACAGCTTTTTATTTGATGTTTATTTTTGAACAAGGCTTAGCGCTGCAGATTAAACTTTTCCTTTTAACATTTTTACACTGATTTACGCATGTAGCTTGAGTAGCTATTGGTAAATTTACGCCAGACATACGGCTGTGATATTGGAACAATATTCTATGCAGCTGTGGTGACGGTATTTCTTGCACAGAATACTGTTCAAATGATATCTGAACTGCTTTTTCTCGCAAGCTGTGCTACACTGGTTACCTCGAAATGACCCCATCCAGCAAAATAAAAATAATTTTCCACCTACGATCTCGTGCTTAATGACGAAATACCTCTGAAGAGTCAGCTGTTTAGCCTCTGACATGCTTGATAGAAGATAAGGGAATTTTTGCACAGAACAAGCAAAATCATTCTTCATCCGATATCGTTGTTTATTGCGATATGTAGCAGCCAAAACGTGAAAGAAATGAGTCGACTTAACGAACTGAGGCTCTATCACGTAACTACAAAAAATAAGAGTTTACGAACGACGATTCAAATCGAATCCAAGAACTCTACTGCGATCCTCGCACACTGCTTCACCTTGCACTGAGAGCTAATATCAGGGCTGTGGAGTCGGTAAAAATGTACCGACCCCGACTCCGACCTCAGTCTAAAATCTTAACTAGATACTCCAACTCCAGAGCCCTGGTAGCTACAGTAACCATTAGACTTATACTTAAATATAGGTTATAAGTCTAAAAAGTAGGCTGATGATTTACGTGGTGGTGGTGGTGGTGATGATGAAACGTCTTATAGGTTTACCATTATTAATACACATTGAGCTTTTATGAAGGAGTCGGAGTCAGAGTTTTAAAAATCGAGGAGTCGGAGGTCGTGTGTACCGACTCCACAGCCATGGCTACTATACAGAGCAGGGGTCTTCAACTTTTACTTGCCCAAGGGACACATTTTAACGGCAGAACGATTCGCGGGCCGCATTCACGCTTTACAAAGTAAAGTTTGTATACTATTGGAAGCCATGCCCACTAATATTTCCCTACATAAACACACATAGGGCAGTTTTGTTATTTTATTTATTTATGGTTTATGATTTACTTTTATTATTTACCCTGCAAACATTCCTTACTACAGTCTTGCTGTATTTACTGCGATATTAACCCTTTAAAGACACATTGTGTATCTTCGTTTATTGAAATCGTGTTTTTTTTAAGATTTACTATATTAACCCTTTAAAGACGAAGTGTATCTGTTTTATATAAGGACTCAGTGCGTACCGCGCTGTAAACACTCTCCGCTTCGGTTATAAAAAGTCTCTTAATGTTTTATACGGCAAAAGTTGCTGTTTGTTCTGAGATCCGTACAAAACACATAAACGCAACGCGGGCACCACGTATATTTTTTTAATGTTAAACCTGGTAGTATGTAAAGTTACCGCTAGGCTTTAAAAGGTTAACCGAGATTTCCTGTACAAAAAACAAAAAAATATGTTTAAAATTTAGTACAAAATGTTAAAATATTTCAGAATGAACTTTATTTAACATTTATTTATTTGAATTAAACTTTTTTACGCTCAAAATTTAAAATTTGTTTGGGGGCCTCACAAAAATATTAGGAGGGCCGCGGGCTGAAGACCCCTGATACACAGAATGGTCCGCATAAGGTGAGCCAAACTTCATGATGTTATTACACGTGTCATTTTTGAGAAAAAAATGCTACGTCAACATACGCCCTTTTAACACCCGTTGCGTCATTACGAGCATTTTCATGCTTCAAGATACTGTGTCATACTGTAAGGTATCCAACGCTTACGCCCACCTCTGGCAAACACTACTCCCTCGTACCTCGTACTCGTTTTGGTCCATAGGCCTGGCCCGCGAGGTCACCAGACCCCCATAGCCTTTGAATGCTTCTTGCAAGGGGACGTGAAGGACACAGTCTACTGGCAAAAATCGCAGGCAAGAGAAGCACTCTTGCAGCGAACGATATCGTCCGCTGACTGCATAAGGTGAGAGGATGGAATTATCGGAAAGGCAACAAATTGTCTTTGATAGCAGCAGAACTGTGCATTAAGAACGGTGAAAGTAATTTTGAACGGTAATCAGTGCAACGCAACTGAAAATCTACGTTCTTTGATATTATGTACTCAGTACTATCTTTTGCTTCCGCCTTATCAACTAACATAATTCGGTGGCATAACTAAAAATCGATGCCTTTATTTTGTGGCATTGTCTGACACAATTTTATTTTGATGTACATACAATATGGTAAAGCGTAATAGCTGCCATTGTTCCGTGGTGTTTAGGATGCGTATTTTGCAGCAGGTTAAGACTTAATGCACATCCTTCTTTTGTGGTGTCACCTCACAGATAACTTTGGTTTCATTTGTGCAGTGTGAAAAAAGTCACGTATTGTAGTAAAATCTCTGGTTACAGCCACGCACGTACATTAAAATGCCCGCAGCGGCATAGCAGTTTATAATCGGGCATATGTTGATACAGCAGTGTACTCAAAATGACGCTATAATAACATCCTGAAGTTTGGCACATCTTATGCGGAACACACAGTATACTGACACAAGTACATACAGTTTCACATTACCGGTCACCCTCGGCATGGCAGCTTTTATTCCCACAGAAACCCTACATCTGCCAGGACATCTCACGACAACTGCATTGCTCAGGAATACGCTAAAAAATATGCGTCTGTCTTCAGGTGTCAACAGCACATGCAAGCGTAACTACAATAGCACTTGAGATACAAAATGTGTGTACGTGTGTTTCTGTATGATTATGCATTCACTTCGTGGTACAAAGTAACTTTTACTCAATACAGTTTCATATGTTCACACAACTGTTTCAGCACTGCTTGGCGGGTTTTGATGGCATTATGCAATCTGCTGTGCAAGATCTACGGTAACCTGACACGGGCACAGCCATTCAGACACGAATAAAATGGAAAGTGGCAAATTAACATCAATGAAATAGTTCTAGCTAGGACAAGAACCAGTTTATATAAAAAAAAAACAACAAGGATAAATGAATATATACATATGGAGCAGTAGATATCCAGCACTGTACTATGTCCATCAATGGTCACTCGTGATGTATGGAGAAGCTGACCTCTATCACACTCACATCGCCAGTCCTTGGTCCATAAGACACCCAAGTACAGCAGTTACTCTACATGCCTGCTGTTTGATGCAAAAGTGAAAAATTAAGTCGATGAACAAGCTGCATTATCAAGTGTCATCCAACAATTTATGGAATGGCATTCTGAATTAGAAAGCATAACCTCCTGCCAATCCCTCACCTATAACGACAAGTCACAACCGATACTATAAGCCACTTTAGTTTAGTGTCATTAACAAACCAAGATACCAATCAGTCTTTAGGGAAGAAAATATTTTAAACACGCAGGGGCTGACTGGCCTTACCTTCAGTATTCAAATTGGTCACCATCCTGTAAAACCTACCAAGTGTCTAAAGGATTCACTGTTCCAGACTTACTCTGAATGAAAACAGGTCAGGGGACCGAGTCCGCACACATGATCATCATATTTCAAACCAGTTATTAGCCTTCAGTATTCAAATTGGTCACCATCCTGCAAAACCTACCAAGTGTCTAATGGATTCACTGTTCCAGACATACTCTCAATCGAAACAGGTCAGGGGACCCAATGCACACACGTGACCATCATATTTCATACCAGTTATTAGAACTTCTTCTGCGTGTCTCTTGATTGCAATAAACTGGTATACAAAATGACAAGAGAAATGCCCATTCTTTGCCCACTTGCAATTTTAAAGGATTAACACTCAAAGTATGAAAAAAATTTAGGACCTAGGCATGTATTAGAACAATAATGTAAAAATGAAACAGATGAAGAAAGAACTGGAAATAGGATTCATATCACACCCAAAACCATTTTAACAGTTACAGTCACCATATATGTTGTCAAGAGTAAAGTCAAGTAAAACAAAATAAAGTTGTTCCAGTGCAAGCCACGAACGCAAATAGGGGAGTGGAGGTATAATTCCATTTATTCCCTAACCTTGACACTAGAAGGGTGGTCAGTTTCAGGCCCTGGCCACTTTATCCAAGGGAAAAGATCCCCCAGTACTCACTTAATCTTTTACCCTTACCAGAAATTCTTCAGGTCTCTAGACTCTCACTGTAACGACTACACTATAAGAGTACAGAATAAATGTCATACTATTTGTGTGTTCTCTATGAGGTCCAAGGCAGGAAACAGGAAAGAACATTTCCACATACATAACGCATGTCTCACTAATTCTCTGCAAAAATGGATTAAAACATTTAAACACTGTTCTCATTAAAGCCCTCGGCCAGACCCAACACTGAGCAGATGGAACCCAATCCACCACCTTAGAAGTAGTCTCCCTACAATCCACTTCAACCTTATCATCCCACGTACACCCCACCAACGGCTTCCAAGCAGCTGTGTTCGAGAAAAGCCAGAGCTTCCAAAGCACACAAAACAATGGTTAAATTAACCACCTTAATGTTTCACATCCTGGAAAACACAAGCTGGACACACATTCATAACTGAGCTTACAAAGTTCATTAAGAAAGGCATATTCAGCCTATATTGTCAATGATAACATATTTTATCAATATTTGTACCAAGTCTTCCACCACAGATAAATGAAACGCAAAATAATTGTCTCACAAAACTGAGCCATCATGTAATGTTACACTGACATACAAACGAAGTCATGTTCAGCAAAATTTATGCTGGATGACTTAAAAGTTGAGAAATGTCATTCTAGTCAACTCTGATCCTATATAAAGTTTATAAATATAATGCACAATAAAGTCATCAACATAAATACAATTTAATTAAAAATTTGAGAATAATCATGCACAGCAGCTCTGGTAAACCAAGGCTGGATATAACATGCACATAAGGCATTCCACATTATGCACCTGACATGAAAATGCAAATACAAAAATACAATCAGCTACCATCACTTTTACTTCACAGGCCTTATGTAAAGCAAAGCATTTCTACATCAAACTCAGTGATCATATTTTTTATAAACAAGTGAAGATATCTACAAGTGACACATGATCATAAGAATACACTCATAATTACATTAAAGACAATCACCACACTAAGAAACCAACCAACCAACTAACTAACTAACTAACTAACTAACTAAAAAACTAACTTACCAACCAACCAACCAACCAACCACCCACCCACCTACCTACCTACCTACCTACCCACCTACCTACCTAACCTACTAACTCCACGGAGCAAAGTCCTTGAAAAGCTAAATCTTCCTCAGCTAGTCAAGAAATTCCCTGCACTTTACGGAACTCGAAGTTTCATTACTGTGATCACAAGAGCCACTTGTCCCTATCCTCAGCCAAATCAATCACATTCATGCCCCCCCCCCCCTCCCAATCCTATTTCCTCAAGATCCATTTTAATATTGCCCTCACATATATATGCCTAGGTCTTCCTAATGGTCCCTCTCCCTCAAGCTTACACAACAAAACCCTGTATGCAAATCTTCTCTCTCATACATGTCATGCCCTGCCAATCTCTTTCTTCTTGATTTGGTCATCCAAGCAATAGTTTGCTAAAGACAACAGATCATAAAGCTCCTCATTATGCAAACTCCTTCACTCCCCTGTTACGTTGTCCCTCTTAGGTCCAAATATCTTCCTCACCACCCTACTCTCAAATACCCTCAGCCTATGCTTCTCTCCCAATGTCAGAGACCAAGTCTCACACCCATATAAAACCATATGCAAAATTACAGTTCTGTATATCTTAATCTTTATATATTACTGGACAGCAACATGGACGACAAGATTCAGGCCTGAATGACAGTAAGCATTCCCAGAGTTCCATCTGCTCATAATTTCTTCAAAAATGGAGTCTTGATTTGTTAGGGCTGTTCCTAAATATCTGATTTCTGCCACACTTCCAAAGGATTTAGTACTTATCTTTACAGCCTGAATTTGTCCCGCATTCTGTTCGGACAAACCTCTTTATTAGCACTTAATAAAGCTTCTATTTTTTCAATAGTATGTACGCTTTCACTCAATACATATCATCATCAGCATAAACCAGACGCTAATGAGTCCCATTCAATTTCAATCCCTCCTGGTTTTCCAGAACCTCCCTAATGGCATATTCCAGAGGTGACCAGATAAAGGAACTTCAAAAGCCCATTTTTGGGAAAAATTAGACAAGAATCATGCATCAATAAAATATCTTTGCCTTATCTCATAGCCTCTTATTTCTGTTAATCAAACTCCTGCAGGTTAATATTATTCATTCCACACAATGTGACTGTAATTAATTACATACACCAACAAATGCATATGCAGTAGGATGCGTAAAACATTACACATTTATTTGTACCTATAGACTCATGTACATGTTTCAGCGAGTGATATGTACAAATAACTTGTTAATATTTTACATATTGTATGTGCATTTGTTGGTATACATAATTAATTCCAGTAGGTTAGTTTGTCAGTTATGAGTCTCCTTGCTTTAGAAGATCTTTTAAAACATTCTTTGTGGTCAGCCTCACATACATGTAAACTACCTGAATCTTATTTTGTTACATACAACTTGTGCAAGTCACTTTCCTAGCACCCCTGGCACATTCTACAGCCAAGTTGTAAAGCAATGGCAACAAAGCATCTCATTCCTTCAGATCTTTCTTAATAGAAAATGTATCCTTCAGACCATTCATAATAGAAAATATATCACACAAATGTTTGCCTATCTGGACTTTACTCACAACTCTGTTTATGTCTGAATGTTAATATGGCAGTAGTGGAAGATACCCTCAGTTACATCAAAATGAAAACTGCATGTACGACACAACCAGCAGTAAACTATTATTTGCTACACTGCAAAGCACAGCAGTCATACTACCACATATGAACAATACACTACATGAAAAAAGTATGACCAGACATCACTGTTGGGTGGATAAAACTTCTGCATTATATTCTGGAGGTCCCATGCTCAGTGTCAGCCTGAGACCAGTTATTGTGACACACGTTTTCTGTAGTTCTCATCATTCCCTCCAGGAAAATATACATCCGTGTTTGCTTCCTTCCATGTCTTCTCCTACTCGTTAATCACTAATCATCCATCATTTACTGCTGTATAGTCCAGGTTACTGACAGCATTGTCAAATAAAACACAAGAGTAGTTGATTGCTTAATGAACCCGCCACTACGCACGATACAGTTTCAACTTCAAAATGGGGAAAATCATGTTTGTTTCCGTACTTAATTAACTGCTACACCATGATCACACGTGAAGAAGTCACAGTATAATTCCACACAGTCTTAACCTTGGCACTAGATGGAGGTGAGCAGTCAATTTCATGCCCTGACCCCATTGCCTCCATGGAAAAAGGCCCCATTCTCCACTAGACTGGGGGCTGTGTGAGTTCCACAGCTCTTCTGGATCCTGTGGAGAAAAGTCCCTTACCCTACCTGGAATCAATCTCTGTTTCCTCAATCATCCAGCCCACAGCCTCATAATTGACCTAAACTTAAAATATACTATAGCTGCCTATGAGGGATGAGCTGGACTGCATTTACCTAGCTCCACCTAAGGTCTAGTAGAAGTCTCTTGTGAAAACCTTACCGAACCTTTACAGAATTTCTAGACTAGCTGAGCAACTGTGATCTCCTCAAAAAGACTCCATTCCATGGGCTTTGGCATTATGTAAGCTTGCAGTTAGCTGATGAAATGGACTTCCACTTCTACAATTCTCTTAACATGCCAGCAGCAATGCAAAAGCATAGCTGGAGCTAAAATCACGTTTCCTGAACTGCATATCATGGGAAATCAGGACATGGATCATGGAACTCATGCACCAAAAATACTCTACTAGACAAAATGGAAAAGCCAGCTGAATGGGCTCAGTCTTATACATAAAATACAATTGAAAATTCTCTAATAACATGCCCTGTACGATTCCTGGTGCATTATGACACACAAATACTATGGCTTATGAAGCCAGTAAAGCAACTGAACATATACCACAAACGTACGTAACATTCCAAACACAGGAATTTATTATTGCACATTAGTCTTCTCGGCAAGATGGCATTGACAATTCACACATCCTTTTAACATTTCAGGTGATTATGACTTGGCAATATACTTCATCCAGTACATCAAATCTGACGTCCAACCACTGCCAAGCTAACACATAAAATTTATCATGAAACAAAACAAGCCTTCCACAATTTAACTCGAATGTTCTCAATCCAAAATACATAACAGCCGTCAAAATCTAACTGAATGCAGATTCCAGAACTACAGCAACGTAAAGAAAACTTCATACGTAGTAAATACTGGATTTAACTGTGTTCCGATATTTGACATATTCACACAATGAGAAAGTTACACGTTTTTCTAGACGAATTTCTAACTACTAAACTCAGCCCATGGTCAAGTACAGAAAATTGGATAAACGGTATCCTATGTGTACTATTTTCCCTTTCATATTTGTCGTTAAGAGTCCCCACCCCTACGCAAAATAACACGAACAACGAACTGCATACAGATTTCCACATATGGACAACATGGCCAAGTACTCACCATCTGTCCGTTTTATATCCACACTGACACCTGCCGAAATCCCACTAAGTCCTTCTTCCATTTCAACCTAATAATTATGACAAAGCACCACACCATAAACGACACAGTATTAAAAAACACTACGTTTCATACAACTTTCACACAGCCGGCTCTAAAACTACAATCCTTCGAGCATCCAGTATGACAGTTATCCAGCACAGGTTTTAAAATCTACCAGTACGAAGTAAGTGATCAACATCATAACACAAAGCCTAGGACCAGTATAGTGTCCACATATGTCAATATTTTCCTAAGTATCATACGAAAAAGTTGTTTGTAATTTAATTTTAAATTAATAGTAATTACCATAAACGTTACGAGTTTCAAATCATTGATCAAACGGAATTTATAATATTAGGAACAAAATATGGCTAAGTTTAAAATTAAATGAATTTAAATTAGATTTTCTACAGTTCAGTAAGTTCTAGTACGGATTTAAATCCTTATGTCTTCACTTTAAGAAAATTAATGGTATGTCATATACAAAACAGTTCGCCGAAATTATGACAAAGGTATATCACATTGAGACTCATTAACACTATAAACGTTTTCCATCGTACAGTGTATTAAAATTAATGTTATTAACTCTAGTATTTGTGATTTTTTTTTAATTTTAATACACTGAACAATAGAAAAAGTCTATTTAGGTAATGAGTTAAGATCACCTGCAATGCCTGGTACCGGAAAAAGGTAACCAATGAAGAATAAACTTCTCCGACAGATGGAGGCAGTTTATACATACTAGATGGTCCGTGGATTATACGCAGCGCTAGCAGTGTACGGCGCGAAATTAAGTGGTACACATAAGCGGCCAGATTATGCTGATGTTACTGTGTTGGAGTGAAGCATGCATACTACAAAGACAGTAGCCTTAGTAGTCGCTAGAAAGGAGATTGGTCTATTAGTAAATGCTGATAATATCCCGAGATCAGAATGCGGAACAAAATCACAACATAAAGATAGATAATAAATCCTTTGACAGGGTGGAACAGTTCAAACATTTGGTAACAATCCTAAGGAATCGAAATTCCATAACTAACTAACTAACTCCATGGAGCAGAGGCCCTCTTGAGATGCTAACAGTTTCTCAGCTAGTCAAGAAATTCCCCACATTTTATGGAATCCGGGGGTTCATTACCGCATCCACAAGAGCCCGCCACCTGTCCCTACCCTGAGCCAACTCAATCCACTCCATGCCCCCATCCCACTTCTTGACCCATTTTAATATTATCCTCCCACCCACACCTGTGTCTTCCCTCAGGTTTCCCTACCAAAATCCTGTATGCAACTTCTCTTTTCCCCCATACGCGCTACATGCCCCGCCCATCTCATTCTTCTCGATTTGATTACCCGAATAATATTTGGTGATGAGTACAGGTCATTAAGTTCCTCGTTATGTAGTCTTCTCCACTCTCCTGTCGCCTCGTTCCTCTTAGGCCCAAATATCCTCCTCAGCACCCTATTCTCGAACACCCTCAGTCTTTGTTCCTCTCTGTGTGAGAGACCCAGTTTCACACCCATACAAAACAACAGGTAAAATCATAGTTCTGTATACCCTAATCTTTGTGCTTTTGGATAGCAATCTGGAAGACAAAAGATTTTGCACCGAATGATAGCAAGCATTCCCAGACTTCAATCTGCTTTTAATTTCTTCATGAACGGAGTTTCAATTCATTAGGGTTGTTCTGAAATATTTCAATTCTTCCACCCTTTCGAAGGATTTACTATCTTTATGTTGTGATTTTGTCCTGTATTCTGATGTTGAGACATGACCATGTACTTAGTTGCCTCAGCATTTACTTCTGGACAAATCTCCTTACTAGCAATCACTAAATCTTCTACGTTTTTCTTTATACTATGTATGCTTCCACCCAATATATTATCATCATCAGCATTAACCAGAAGCTGATATGTACCATTCAATTTCAAGCCCTCCATTCATGAAGAAATTAAGAGTAGACTGAAGCTGGGGAATGCTTGCTACCATTCAGTGCAGAATCGTTTGTCTTCCAGTCTGCTATCCAAAAAGACAAAGTTTAAGGTATACAGAACTATAATTTTGACCATTGTTTTGTATGTGTGTGAAACGTGGTCTCTCACGCTGAGGGCTGAACAAAGGTTGAGGATGTTCCGAGAAGATGGTGCTGAGGAGGATATTTGGACCTAAGAGGAAAGAGGTGACAGTGGACTGGACAAAACTAGAGAAAAAGGAATTTAATGCTCTGGACTCATTGCCAAATACTATTCACAAACTAAGGACTCAAGACATACAAGCTGAATGTCTTGACTTCTTATTGTATGATTTTTTTACATGTGGATGGTTGTGAAAACCTTATGCACCTTTGACTGGAACCCCCTAATGATAACAGCAACTTGTCGAAACATGTAGGGGTTTCTGGAGTTTTTAATACACGCTCTATATGTATACACAACTGTGAATTTGTTGGTGCTAAAAGTTTATGATAAGATGCATGGTTTCTCTAAAATAAACTTCACTCATTAGGGTTCATACAAACCTGTGACAGTGTAACTGTACACGTCACAAATACATACCAGTGTGAAAACTCCTGACATTCGTATATCATATACCATTTTTGTGCATGTTTGTTTCTGGATGACAGTAACCAGAGTTCCAATTCTACATCTCACATTCCCAGAGCAGCAATTGCCATGATTACATGCACAAACGAAGACAGTTCTGCAAGTGTTTCAACACAGCCAGTTTTAAAACATGCTCGATGTCAGATTATGTAGAATTGACATACAATGACTACATGTTTCAGATACTAACAGCCCTCTTCAAATCAGCTACAAGATGAAGATGGCTCTTACTAGCTTTAATCAGTCATTATTGTACACCCTCTGGTATGTATCACTTAAAACTAGCTGCTGAAGGCATTATACAACCGTATTCAGTTGTGCATAAAACAGCAGAATGCAAAATGTGAAAGTGAAGATACTGTCTTCAGAGGTAATTACACCACACTTTTGCTCAGAGCTGTCAACACTCGAGAAACCTGCTGCATCCCCACACAGGATACAACAATGAACACAATATCCTGTTGCACTGATGTCACACTATTCTGCACGTCCTCATAGCAGGTGAAGTGACTCACAAGCAATAATCTATTACAGTCTTAACAAGCCCACATATTATCATCAGGACCATGGCCATGGCAGATCTACAAGCTTCATCTTCACTGGCCTCCCAGAAAGCATCATTTACATCTGTAAGTGTGGTTCTGGCTTCCACTTGCAGGTCTAGTATTGATGATTTCTACATACATACATACACACACACAAACATACATGTGCAAAAACCTTCAGGACTGCTAGCAAATAACATTTTCCTGCACCCCCATCCTTCAACACACCTACACTCACCTTATATTAAGCCTGAATATTCGCACTTGCTACTGTAAGCTGGTTCATTAGACCATGACATCTCTTCAGACAGCTGTTGGATTACAAGGCATTTCAGGCTTTGCTGGTATGAATTACAACAGTAGTGATCAAGAACAATGAAATACACTGACACTCTCCAGTTATTACACCAAACGCACCTACTGTTTCACATCCCAATTTTTGGTTCATCCTGGTAACATAACAGAATACATTTAAAAAGACATGTCCACATTTACCTGACATACATACCCACACTATCCAATGACGGCATACCAAACACGCCATATGTAACACCTACTTACTACTGCCATCTTGCCTTCTGGGCACTGTCACAAGTAGATGGTCAGGCACTTAGATGCAGTAAGGACAACAAAACACAGGAAGGCAAAAAATGTTCAGGCATTGAAATAAAATAAAACACATACAGACTTCACGATTTTTATTGTACTGAGCCACTGAAAACACAACAATATAACATGTAGTCAAAACAGATGGAACAATGGCGTACAGATACGTAAAATGCTTGTTTGTGTTCCTCATTTTATGACCTTCAATCTTCACCTATGGCTTCAACCCTTTGACTGCTCAGTAGTTCCTAGCTCACTCTCGGGTCTGAAGAAATGACTGAGAACATGTACATATATTTCCAAATGGTTGTCAAAAGATGGGACAGTACACACAACTTGTGAGTGACTGTACAGATCACATATTAAAAGAAATAATTTCAAAAAAATTACATGCTACACACAAGGACAACCTGGGCAAAGTGGTGTACTGCCCACAACACACAGCAGCCAAAAGATTAAAAGACTGTAAGTTACAAAAGATAAGCAGTACCTTTACATGACTTCAGCACATACTACACAATTGTATGTGAATGTTACTACATGACAGACACTTCCAAATGCATTTGTGTCATAACAAACAATTGTTGCATAATGTATGATGCAACAAGTACAACTTCAAATTAAAGAACTAAATAAATAAATCAACAAGCCAGCCCCACAAGTTGGCTTCTAGATGACAAACCAAAGACAAAGTATATTGTGTAGCTACAATGAAACTGAAAGCAGCAATTGTCCACTTTCTTGACAACATATGAACAACATAAAAATGAAACATGGAATGACATGAGCTGGAAATTTATTTATGCTGTTAACCTCCTGGCACTCAACGATGACTACAGTCATGCACTGTAAGCTGGGCAAGCTGGATGGTGACAGTCATCAGCCAATAACACGTGAAGTAGCAAGTAACCCATTCAAATCCCTGTCTTTTGCACAGTACAACAGACACTTAATTCTGGTGCCAAAGGGTCAACATCAGTCTAAATTTATCCTCTGCTTCCTCACTGCATGATGGACACCAACACTCTCATGTTCCAACATCAATTTTCCATTAAACTTCAACCAGGCTATATGCAAGAAACCTAAGGAATGTGCCCCCACTCAAATTACTAAAAATGCATGACTTATGTGCTTCAAATATCACAAACACTGTGCTACTGATCACCAAAATGCAGCACATGGAATATGCAGCACACAAACTTCGATGCCATGAAGTCCTCGCACCACCTCCACTACTGCATCTCTGGCACATCCATCAGAAGTGTACGTACAGACCACTGTTAAGGAGTATGAAGCAACAGAAATTCTACGTGTTTTTCCAATAAGAATTCTGGGTACAGACCACTGTTAAAGAGTATGACTGTATATAAATCTAAGCATTTTTCCAAACTGTATGGAACAACATAATATACGATTGATTGATTTGGTTCATCCAGAGATGCAGATTGTACTTCTAACATGGCCAACAGTTATGTTTTAATAGGTCTACTGTTGGACAGTTTGCATTTTGGTGCATCCAAAAGCATTCACAAATGCTTGGCTATTGTAAGCATTGCTGTTGCCAGGTACTGCCATTCCTTGAACATTACACATTTCCTTCACATTAAGCATGGTTTTGTTCATCTTTGGGGTCGAGACTGTACCAGGGCTGCCATTTACCTTGGGGGGCTGTGGAAACTGCTTTACCCAATTCACGTCACAGGATGCTGATGATTGCGGTGGTGGTGGTGGTGGTGGTGGAGGCACACTGAACTTGTTTTCTCCTCCCATCCTTTGGTTAGAGCCATAATTGTTCCCTACCTGTGGTTGCAGAGGCCTGCTAGTTGTAGGGAAATACAAGGGCTTATTCTTGATTCCCATATCACCTCCCTTCATAGTGGCTGCAAAGCCACCATTATTGCTGTTGCCTTCCCACCTTCTGTTACCACCATATCCAATTTGTTGACGCCTATAGCCATTGCTTCCGCCACGACCTGCAGGAGACATTATATAAGAAATGGGGCAAGATCGACTACCTCACTCCAGCAGGTCTTCTCAGACTACATAGCATTCCCCTGCCACTCATTCTTCACACTCCTGTCACTGGCCTTGAGGCACCTTATCTTCCCAAAGGTCCCACCCACAGAAGCTCTACATGCACCACAGCCTTGGGCTTATTGTGCAGCCCTTTGTTATAGTCTCAGCACAAATTCATTAATCCTGTGTCTCATAGATAGAAACATACGTCTTTAAATCAAGATATGTTCGTATCTTTAGGATCTACAAAGAACTTCCCAAAGAAATTATAGCATTAGCGAGCCAAAGCCTTGCAGCAGCAAACAGTATGGTACAATCTTTCAGTCTCCATCTTGCAAAATTTTGCAGTCTGGATCACCACCGAAGAGGCCCATAATATTAACCCTTTAAAGACGAAGCGTATCTGTTTTATATAAGGACTCAGTGCGTACCAAGCTGTAAACACTCTCCACTTCAGTTATAAAAACCAATCTCTTAATGTTTTATAAGGCAAAAGTTGCTGTTTGTTCTGAGATCCGTACAAAACACATAAACGCAACGTGGGCACCACGTAGAATTTTTTAATGTTAAACCTGGTGGTATGTAAAGTTACCGCTATGCTCTAAAAGGTTAAGATGCTTCTTCATAGGAGCATGGCCCATGAGGAATGCAATGACCATTCTTAGTTGACACCTGCCGAATTTAAGAAGGTCCTTGGCTCTTTTCTTACTTGGTTTACTACTGAAAAGTTCGGAATGTCTGTGACATGGTAAATTTTTCCAGGCACTACAATGTCGAAGCTCAGTCCAGTTCTTAATTGCATCTCTTGCTGAACACCTAGGTATTCTGAGAGCCAACTCTAGGCTGAGTAATGACATCACTGCACCTTGCCTAGCAAGTTAATCAGCTTTTCATTGCCTGGAATGCCACAATGCCCTGGCACCCATAGGTGGGTAAACTCATTCCGGTTTACCAGCACAGAGAGAACATCCAAGCGGCCCTGAAGAATGCAAATGGCCCCACCAGCTACCACTTTCTGGGAATTTACTTCTGACAACATGTCTGGATGCATGATACTGTCAGTTTGAATAAGCACCTCAAGAACGGTGACAGATAAGCATGACAACACAGAATGACAGTGGCAGTCAGAGTAATATGTGCACCCACACAAAGTTAGCATGAACTATACCAGTGGTTCTCAAACCTTTTTGCTCAAGGCACAGTATTCCTTTCTGCTAGAGACCACAGCACAATGAACATTTAAGCCGGTAAGACTACGGGAGAGTCAAAGTCTCGTACACACAAGGTGTGGATGATGATTATTTTGCAAATCCTATGCACATTTATGTAAAATTGATTTTAAACAAAATTATTTACAAATTCTCTTTTATATACTATAATATCCAAAATTTTGTGGCACACCCTTTGAGAACCAGTAAACTACAACATGCTTCTGCAGCGATGCTAGTATCACAACTACCACAGCTGCAACACAACCACCATAACTCTATGAACTATAATCTTTGTGAAGATGGTAATACATTTTGGGGTTACATGAAAGGCAGGAATTTCTAGACTATCATATCATATGCTTGTACATACACTCTGTAATATGTAAGTATGTACTACAGACAAAAACCGTGACTCACGACAAGGGGCCGACCCAGCCTTATAAGAAATGGGCGCATCAAGACATTACAACCATAATGTTCACAAACAGGATGAGAATCCCTGACACTGAGATGGACTAGCTGGCCAGCTGTCAGCTATCAACATGGCTGTCTCTGACTAGTGGTTACGCTCGGAAGGCCTCTACTCTATCCTGTTAGTTAGGTGTCTTCTTGAGGAGCTAAAGTCATTGAGCTTGTCAACATACTTCTCACCTTGCACAGAACATGAGGGTTCAACAGCTCACAACACTCCACCACACAATGCCACAAAATAAAAACATTAAATGTAGCAAGAATTGTACTGTGCACTACTCATATCAATACTTACGATCGCCTCTACTACCAAATCTTCCTTGATTAATCATCTCATCCAGCTTCGGGTTCACAACCTGGTTTGCTTCTCGAAGAACAGCAACGAGGTCTCTGGCCTGACGACTATTGGCCGGTGTAAAGAACGCATATGAGGTTCCTGTCATCTGACAACGGCCAGTGCGTCCAATTCGGTGAATGTAATCTTCAGATGAGTTCGGATAGTCAAAGTTGATCACAAACTTAATACCATCCACATCTAACATCCACAAGAGAAACCACATTACACAGACGTTCGGATATTTACCTATGTTGTGTTAACTCAAACCCAGTCATGCTTGTCTCCCTCCTTTAATCTCTGGACAGATATTAAATAATGACAGAATGTCCAGTTAAAACTTCTCTACATACGAAGTTACCAGACAATTTGATATCTGGTCTCATTCAACAGAATGGGGCCATTTACAGATTAAGAGAAAATTTAATGAGGAGCCCACTGAAATCAATAGACTGTAATTTTAAAATTTCCATATTTTTAAAAAAAGTCATATTTAAATACTTATTAATTCTGTGAAGCCTTAGCACATCTCCCTACGTTAGAAAATATTATCACAATGTCACAGCTGCGACCCTAAAATTTGTGATCAAAATTCACAGACACATCACATTTACCTACAGCCAGAGCATGAAGATAATACCTGGCCTCTTGGACTATGACAGCACATCACCCATTATTTTAAAATATATATTTGAGAACACAAAACACTGGTTTTATGCATGCACGCACGCACATGCTGCCAGGGGAGTGCAGCTGCATCAACGAACATTACTCATTATAATTACAAAAGGTACTAGGAGACACAAAAGCCTTTCAGTAAGTTGCAGGAAACAAAATTTAGTAACTTACTAACAAACAATTTGCATGTGACAAAGTTAAACTCGAAGTTTTCAAAGCAACTCAAATCGACTTACTCAAATGTTAAACTTCCTTGAGTAAAAATCCCAACACAAGCATATGTATATCAAAAAACCTGTCATTTTGAAACCCGGACTGTTATAATGACTTCCATTACATTCATAAAATATCAAAATAATAATTTAAAAATTAATTTCTTCAAATACACCCATTTTTCACACTACTGGCAAAAACTGCTACAAAACAAGCAATTACATAGTGTCTTCTAAATCATGTTTCTGAAACTGTGGTATGCATCCTGCTACTGTTACCCCAACCACGGTTTACTGGTATGCAGACTTAATAAAAAAAATCCCACTTTCCAAATTCAACTTTTTTAAATTTAAAAAACAATGATGGCACACTGAAATTCTTAAATATCATTTAGTGGTATACCAGCTGAAGTTTGCAAACCCCTGCTCAAGATGCAAAGTAATAAAGGTGACAAACTTTAAATATAATACCATAGCTTCTCAATCTGAAGCAAACGGATACTGCACACTCCACCTAACATTTGCATATATATATATATATATCTATTACTATACCTCTATTACTGGACAGCACAGCTCATCTATTCCAGTTCCCAGCCCACAACTTCATTGCAATGAGAGCAATACCAACCTGTTCACACATACAACTGTTTCTTGGAACTTTCCTGTCTGCATCTTGCAGTCATATTTCCACGGAGCATGTCTAGCTTCTGACGCAGCCACTGCAGCCATACTACTCTACGCTTATTTACAATCTGGAAAAATAACCTCCAGTCCTTCCACATACTGAATTTTAAGCTACAATTTTACTTCAAAAATATCTGCACAGCACTCAAAAATATTTTGCGCTTAATATTACAATCTTTAAAGTTCCCAGAATAGAGGAAATATATCAGACCAAGCTCTAACATGTATTTTTGGAATGAAACGACTGCATCCACCACAACCTAATGGAAACTCCACACAAATGTAAAGAAGTCAGAATTCGGTATGAAGTGAATTCATAAAATGGATTTGATCAGATCAACATATACCCGCACATTTTAGGCAGAAGGTAAACACAACGTGCACGTAATGGTTGACAATGTTGTGAGCAAATAAGCTCAAAACATAAAATTCTATCCTGACAAATTCTGAGTCACTGTTTCACCACAAAAACTATTTTTGAAGTATATCACTGCGCTCATGAACAAGGAAATCCCTGTAATTTCCACTTAACAGCTGGACAGACTTAATGAACACATGTGAAACTTGCACTGGAGGTTAACATTCCAATTTCCAGGTGTACTTTGCTTGCTGTGTACTGGGAAGCAGTGATAGATAGTATCTTGTAGGTGCCCATTTGCCATCATACTCTCTTGGTCTCATAACCCCTTTGCATAAATCACTGAACAGACAAAAACACAAGTTTGCAGGTAGCCCGTGACGTATGCCCTGGGCAGGCCTGCCAACAGTCAGTCATGTCATCCAATGGGGAGACCATACTGTCAGCAACACGCAACGCAGCCAACGTCAACGTGCCACCGTCTCTAAATTGAGAGTGAGCAGAGGCACTGCCAGATGTTACAGAGTTTCTATCATCTCGCATGTGCCTCTGAAACAAAAGGAACACAGACATACCAGACTGATTAATAGTGGAAACACAGTGTCCATTGATAAGGCAGTTTTATTTCAGAACACACACCCTGACAATAATCCTACGCCAGACAGTCGTTTATACTTCCAAGCCTAGCATCATAAGTTACCTTGTATATACATTATAGTAAATGACACAAAGTGTTAAAATTATGGAAAGCAAGCAAAACAGGTAAAATTTAGAACTAATAACCGTACTTGCCAAAGAGAAATAAGGAAAGTCATGAACTTTAAGCAAAACTGGAAAAATTCTAAACAGCAACTTAACTTGAACAGACATAAGGAAAAAGTGGAACTGCCAATCACAGTAAAATATATTCCTTCTGAATACATTAACCAAAATCAGGTGCTCATAACCTCAAGCATGTGAACAAAATGAAAGAAACTGATGGATTATTTGGAACTGTATCCACCTAAGTGTAGCATTATTCTGCACAGTGACATGTTCTGAAACTGCTAACCCTGTCTAGACACATCTGCACATCATGAGACATCCAACGTGAAAATCAAATATGTACGCACAGGTACACAAACTGTCTCATTTCCTATCAGAATTTCCTCTTATTATGAATGTCTCACTGCTTGACAGTAATACCAACATAATACTCCATCTTTCAACTACAGTGCTTGGATGGTAATATGTCTCGTAGAAATTACAAACAAAAGAATCCAAGGCAGAAACTATGTATTTCCCTCTTCCTTTGCCTCATTTCTATCACCATTCAATCATTTTTTATTTTTTCAGAATGACTTAGAAATTTAACGCATGTGCGAGTCATCTGGTTTAGAATGAAAAAAAGAAAAGATCTACCTACAGTAAGGGCCCATAAGCATATTATGTCATATCAGAATATTCATATATAGCAGAATGTCTCAGATAGTAGTATGCAATACAAAGCTCTGCAAGAACCCTTCCACATTTGTGTGTAAAAACCCCGAATCAATGCCATTTGCATTCACAGCACCTCAAAATCTACACCCTTTCCAGATTCAATTACCACTCTTCCACCTTTCTCGCCTCAACCAACATCTCGTAAGTGATTCTAACCACCCATCAATCCAGCGAGGGTCATGACTACTTCTTAATTTTCAATCCACAGCCTTTAAAAAAACAGCATTAAAGAAGTTCTTCAACTATGCTTCAAGATCTTCCCCTAGCCCAAACTCAGCAGGTATCAGTACTGAAACCTGAACTCCACACCATTCAGAACAAACATTTCTTAATCTCAATATGGGCGAATCAGAAATGAAACTCGAAATTACCTACTACACTTTCAACCTCATTATCAACCACTCAGGTCAGTTTTTTTTTTTCAGAAATGTGAAACTCAGCAACTGGAAAAGAAGTATCACTGAGAATCCCTATCAACGCACTTCAGAAGTCAATCAATCATATACGCAAGTAGGGATCGCCATAAACAGGCAACTAGTTATGTTCAAAGCAGTTCCTACCCGCACACACACACATCAAACCACGAGAAATAAAAAAGAACAACCAATGTTGGCATCACATGTAATTAATTCAAGCTAGGTTAAAATCATTAAATGGGTCTCAAAAATAAGCAAAACATGCTCGTACTGCAGTTGACATATTTACAGCACCACTGCAAAGAAGTGTCTTGCAGTCAGCCACATTCTCCCATGTTGGGCAAATCAGATGCCCAAGACGACCAAATGTGCCACAGTGTAAAATTATAATGGCAAATTATCCTCATGATGTGCTGGTCTTGTTGAAGAAGCAGATATTACATATCAAACAGAAATGATTCAAATAAAGGATATCTTGCCATCAGCACATGTACCAAACTATCAAGAATGATGTGGCTTTCCCTAATGTGGAAACAATATTTTATGAGTAAATACTTTCGAGCTAACTGCTTAGACAACTCATCATTTTCACAGCCAAACAGAAGAATCACACTAAATTATTATTATTATTATTATTATTATTATTATTATTAAATACTCATATATGTAACTGATTATGGTCTTACTTTAAAATACAATAATAAATGGCAAGGTTGTTTAACTGAAGTATCAACCTGAGTTACTGTTACTTCACTATATTTTGTAGCATCTTTATCTCTAATCAGATGCAAGTGTACCACTTTATCCTTTGATTTTGATTATACGGCCTCTGAAGTGCAACATTACATATGATCCACACATACCCACCTGGCCAACAAAAAAATAAAATACCTTTCAAAATGCGGAATCCAATAAACTTGTTAAAATTGATATTTCACTGCCCTCTGAGTAAAATCCTCTCACTTATATTACAACACCACCCCTTTTATTTCTAGTTCTTTTGCTTAAATGTGAATTCCTTTAACGAGACACTTTCTACTGTTATCTGAACACAAGCAACTGAAGCTGAAATTATAACTTCTAAGAAATGATAATTTCTTATTAAGAAAGTTATCAACCAGTCTGGACTACTATCATACTGCATTTACCTGATTACCTTACCAAAGTTACGCCAAGCAAAACACCAGGTACTCACATACCCCATTAAAAGAGGCAAGGGTTACATTATGTAGGAAAATGGGACTGACCTAGACCTCGAGCAGCCACATCGGTGGCAACCAGGATATTCGACTTTCCACTGCGAAATTCTGCCAAGGAAATTCATACAGCATTAATTCGTATCATTCAAACCCTTCAATAATAAAGGAAATAAAGAAATTACATTCAAAACATCACCACTAACTCACTCACAGCTTATTCAACCCTTTAAAGCCAAAGAAATATGAAAGCAAATTTAAAATTGTCCATACCGTGTACATATGTTCTCACATATATTATCAGAACCAACCCGTACACAATTCAAATCACAATGCACCATGGGAGTTACGTGAAGTTTGGTGCATTGTGATTTGAATTGTGTACAAGTTGGTTCTGATAACATATGTGAAAATAAGGAAGTTCCTTTCTACCCAGTGCTCCCGCAATATCTAACAAGAGCTCTGGCCATTTGTCCTTCTGGTATGAGTTGCATCCAGGGGTAGACGAATGTGGAGCACTGATGGATTGACACTGATATGTAAAACTAATCGTACTGGGATAAAAACCTGTCCAGTGGTACTCAGTCCACCATGAATCTCACATACACTGGGCTGTGATCAAACCCATGCCTCTGCAGTGAAAGGCCAGTGACTAATTGCCTGAGCCAGGCAGGGCCATTTAAAGACAAACATATGTTTATTTACAGATTCAGTTCATAGTGCACACTATACACACTACATCTCAGTCCTAAAAACAGTCAGTTCTGTATAGGAAAGTCACCACTGTCTAAGAACCATACAAACAACCTAAGTGATGAAATCAAATAGTTTCTGGACTGACCACAAGATAATACTAACATCACCAGCACAAACATATACTGCTAGATGTAGCTAGAGTACAGATCACCGAGTCATTTCCTGCTTGGAACCTGGTGGCAGCACGTGTGGTGAGTAATGTCTTGGTAAGTACTGGTGTGTGTGTGTGTGTGTGTGTGTGTGTGTGTGTGTGTGTATGTGTGTGTGTGTGAGAGAGAGAGAGAGAGAGAGAGAGTGAGTGAACATTTGTCTTAGTAAAAATGGCGTATCTTTGTGTATGAAAGCTTTTGAAAGTCACATGAGAGAACTCCGTCACTTGGTGGCACAAGCACGCTTTTGTGCTCACAGGAAGAAGCGATCACAGCATAACCCAACATACCATTCTTACACTTTAATGATGAGAGAGGAAAACCACAGGTTTCTGGCTTCACATTTCAGCCCAGGTCCTCCTGAACATAAGGCAGGTGTGCTACCCACACAACAATGGCATTGGGTTTCACAAGTAAAAATCTTATACCACAGAATAAAAAATATTGGCAACAACACTCCAAAATGTACTTGGACAGAATTTCCCCATCCCCAAACCTTAAAAATTCAACGCAAAAGACACTTCAAAAACCCTCGATTAATGGAAAGATCATAAAAATGGTGTACTGGAGATGGGGGGAGCAAATTCTTCCGGTATTACACATAAAACACCTCAAAATTAATGGAAAAATTCATAAAAATGGCGTACTGATGGATGGTGGAGGTGGGGGTTCTTAGGGCACTACAGTAGCACCCCTGTTTAATGTTAAACTCATGGTTCCATTTCAATGCCCGTGAGTCAAGAGCCCCAATATTATATTTCCTCCATTTAAGCCCACATGCTCAAATCAACTGCCCCAAGGGAAAACATATGCACTTCACTGTACTAAGTCCAGTCGGAATAAAAATGAACACAACAGGATTGCATACCTCTCAGAACATGGTCTCTTTCTTGCTGGGATTTGTCTCCATGCATGCATACAGCAGGGTATCTGCAACAAACATACAGCCAGCTAAAATTCCATGTGATCTTCACTAAATCTCGAGCAATAGAATTAAATGCCTGGTGGGAGCCTCACAAAACCAGATTTTAAATGGCATCTGCATAAGGAAGGCCATTAAATGCCATCACCTTAACCTGACAAAACAAACACAATCAGTGACTGAGGTTTGGGGATTCTGGACATCATATTAAAGGTGCCAACATACCAAAATGTCTATGTACATCAAGAAAATGGCATTCACGCTACACTGTACAAAAATAACAACCAAGACTAGTTTGCTTCATTCCTGTTGTCAGTCTGAGGTACAAATTCCTCAACATTACACAACTTGTCAAATTCTTTCAGACACAGAATTGACAAGCCACTGACTTGAAACAGATGTGGCCTTACCGTCAACTGCTAAGATTACAGTGTTGATAGCTGATGAACGAACGCAAATATGGAGTTCTGTGGAATGCTACTGACAGGAGGAAAGCAAATACTTGGAGTAAAACCTCTCCAAGTGCCACTATGTGCACCACAAACCACCTCTACACCACTCTGGGATACACCCTGGGCCTCCTCAGTGACAGGCTAACACCAATCAGCATGAGCAAAAAAAAAGGCAAGCAACATGAACCAAGTTCCACATTATAGTGAAGCTCACCACACACATATAATTTTTCGACGTACTTCGCATTAAGAAACTGACAATGGGAGTGACTATTACTGCAAAATACATGGTCCTGTTAAAAACCGCACTTGTTTTACCACAGTTACAGATTCTAAAAAGAAACTGCAACACAATATACAATAAAAAGGCAGCATTCACAACAACCACAGTACCCTGTCTACACTCACCCACATCTGCGGATGGTCCTTGTAATGTCTTCTACTTTTCTCTTCGTCTCCACAAAAATAATAGTCTTAGCCTCTTGTTCAGAGGTTATTTCCTGCAGCAGTGTCGTCAGTCTGAAACAGAATTCATTTAAACTGCTTTACAAGTACAGTTTATGAACACTTCAATGAACCACTTCCCAAGTATGGGCCCCAAGATCAAGTACCTGCCACACATAATGCATCTCCTTGGCTTAATGTGATAAATCTACACATAAAAGAGGTACAGCTGTACCTATCCATGCCATGAAGGCACATGCACAGGGCAGACGTATTGCTCCAACCATTCTTGACCTTGGAATTGGATGAAGGTGATTGATCAACTTTAGAACCTGGCCAAATTACCCCAAGGAACGAACCCCAGTACCTGCTGAAAACGAGACTGGGTAAGCCCCAAAGTAAGCTGGATATTTTGGAGAAAACTCTCTTGCCTACATCACAATTTAAACTCTTTTGACAGTCCAGCCTGCAGCCTAACCACTATACCAAATATGCTACCCCAGCTCCACAATAAATCTACAGGTAATGTAAAGACAGAGGCTGTCCTGTTACATCACAAGCAGGCATGGAGGGGGGTTGAGCTATATCTCTACCCATACTTGACCTCTGAGATGGGGGGTGGAGGGGTGGTCAATGCTATGCCCTGGCTGCTTTACCCCTGCGAAAGAGACGTGGTACCCACAGTACACAAGTCAGATGGGCCTCGGGGCTGGTCCAGATGGGTTCAAAACCTGAGACCGTCCAGTCTGTAGCGAGCTGCTATACCAACTAACTCACAACTTAGTGCAAGCAGATGATGTCCTTTCAAAATGTGGAGAGTTCGATTTTGACCGAGTATATAATCATGTCAATTCCAAACTAGGTGAACTAGAAATGCATGGTAAAATGGCTTATGACTGTCCATCTGTTCCCACAAATTCTATGAAGTACTTGGGAAAAGTACAACCATTTTCTATGAAGAAAAACGTCCTAGAGCATGCACATAAAAGCCTGTGAAAACTGAAGATGTATACTGCAACCATGTTTAAAACAAACAACGCTTGACAAATATTTCAAGAAAACCATAAACTTCTGAAGCGAGATGTGAACTCGTGACTGAAAAGTCAATGCAAGAACAGTTCACGGTGTCAAAAAACTGCGAATCACAGCTGACTGACACAAGTGGTTGGTCTGATACATGTGAGAATGTGTCAAGACTTTTACTTACGTAAAAGTGCAGCAAATTGCACAAGCCAGCACATACATGTTGTAAGTTCTCAAAAATGAAAACACACACAAAAATAAATAAAATGAAATGAAATAAAATACACTCCCATCCTTTCAAGATAGTGCCCCTCTTAACAAGCCTAACTTCTTGAATTTTTCCACATACACACATCCTCACACAGTTTTACTACACTTTTAAAATTACATACAATTTAGTACTTGGTCTACGCTGTAGTTAGGTTCCAAATACACTTAGGCCGTAGTCCTGCCTGTTACAACCTGTTAAATAATCTGACAAACAGCAGGGAGCGAAATGTACCAAAACATCACCCACTACCGAAACTTTTCTTCTTACTTTCCAACTCACGTCACTTTGAACAGTGGCTTACAAATCCCACAGAATTTTCTATATAATATTCTACTTCAGTGACTACAAGTGAATAATCAACAACAATTTCCTCATTTAGTGTCAAAACATACCAACATCAAAGTATTTTTCTCTATTCAAACACTGCCTAAAAAGATAAAAACTTGGTACTCACTTGCCAGCCTTCTCATGTTCCTGGCATACATCAACTATCTGCAGAATGTTGTGATTAGCTGCAGGCTGCAGAGAGCCAATGTTGATTTGAAGGTAGTCTGTCAGGAACTCCTCAGCCAAATTACGCACTTCTTTTGGCCATGTAGCTGACCACATTAAAGTCTGTCGGTCAGGCTGCAAAATAAACCAGTTGAAAGATACCTCCTCTACTGTTGCTACTGGCAAGCTTAAGGAAATTCAGCCTTTAAAAAAAAGCACTTAAATCAAAATAGTGGGGTCTGGGCTACAGTGTCCCTTGGGAGGGAACTTTAAATTTTGGGGCACAGTATAACAAAAAATGTTAACCACAAAAAGACAGAATGATGAAGTAAACCTCATTTTGCAAGACACAAAACAAACATTCTCCAGCAGGTCTTAAAACAAACAGCAAATTATCCGTATGCCCAATCATACATAATGAAGTTCTGGAAGTTTTCATATTGCCAGTTCATTCTGTTTACATGTTGCTATGAGGTTGCAATTTCCCATATGGGAGATTCATTTTGTGACTGTGGTTATTTACAGCCAGCTGGCTGTAACTTATCTGTGCTGCTAGGGCATTCAGTGCAGGCAGGTGGATCTCACTGCAAGTCTGAAGTGCAGAATAATAATACGTATGAAAAACAAATTCTCATAATTACAAAGTAAGGGAAGAGAGTATTCACTGCAATAATTTGACTATTATTATTACTTATAACAAATGTTTCAATAAAGATAAGCGTGACCCTACGTCAGGCCATGAAGGTACAGAGGAGGACTAAAAGTACAATTACACTATTTCTTTTAACCTCAGTGCTATATGGGAACGGGTGGTCAACACCATTTCCAGCTGATTTACCCCCAGGAAAGAGACTTGGTATCCATTGTACAGATGCTTCAATGCTAAGCACAATTCATGGATTTGACAAATGTGATAAGGGACATCTGAGGAGTTCAAATTGTATAATTGGTAGTGACTAAGCTATGGTTTGGATGGTCTTAGGTTCAGTTCCTGAAGTGACAAATGAGAGCCTTCTGTTCTTCTTATATCCAGACCACCTCTTGGGCCCACTCAGCCTCGTATTCAAAGGCTCCCAGGGTTTTTTCTCCTAGGGTAAAGCAGTCAGGATATGAACATGACCACACACCTCCATCCTGTGCCAACATTAAGAATGAATGGAGAAATATCTCTGCTCCCCTTATATGCCTTCATCTCATGCATATGGATAAACCTCACCTTTACTGGGGAAATCTATCTACACACAATCACAAAAACTTTAACCTGTGGTTCACATGTCACAATGAAAAATTTCCACTTAACATACAGAAATATTTTCTTTTGTTTCTTTGAGTTTATTCCAAACCAAAAAATATTTCGGGTATTACAAATCTGAAACATATTTCGATTTTTCAACAAACACTTTATACACCATATAACCAAAATTCTGACAGTGCAAGAAAATAAAAATTTGCATGAACACCTCAGAAATACATCACCATAAACATAAACGACAGAAAAGCACGTCACTTAAATGCCAACACGTTGTAGCAGATTTTGCACAACTTGATAGAACAATAAGACGGACATCATGTACATACCCGTATTTGTTCAACAATCTTGCGGATCTGTGGCTCAAAACCCATGTCAAGCATCCTGTCAGCTTCATCCAGCACCAGATACGTGCATCGCTGCAGGTTGGTGATCCCTCGCTCCAAGAAATCTATCAGTCGGCCAGGAGTCGCAATAACGATTTCAACACCACGTTCCAGATCACGTGCCTGAAGTAATCACATGACACAATATACACACAAATCATAGGTCAGCTGCCCTATTCAGCTCCACTTTCACTATCAATTTCTAAACCACAAATAACCAACACCACTAATACAGTGAAACCTCAATCAGTTGTTTCTGAAGGGACTGTGAGGAGAAATTGATAAATGTGCAACAACAACTTGCAGGAAAAGCATTAAATGTGTCAGAAACACAAGAAAACACAAAAAGGAAATTTAACATTGTGCACCTAGGCCTACCACAATAATAAACAAATAAAAAGCTATGTTAATATGTGCTTGCATATAACTTTATGCAACGAAATTATGCCAGCTCTTTACTTCAAAACCTAATGTTACAGACAAAGGCAACAGCAAGTCGAAGCTCAAAATGTTCTGCTCTTCACACCCACAAATGCTGTGCAGGTAACAAATGACCTAACAGATTTGAAAACAACATACACTTCAGCAAAACTTCTAGCTGGTTCAATATCTCCTTGTTTCATAGCCCTCTGCTGCCATCAGCTATACTATTGTCACACCACTCATCTATGCCAAAAATGCTACATGTGGCCAGCTCACTGGGTACATAAGTGAAAGAACTGAAGCCAACATCCATCCCAGCGTCTAGCCACATCCAGTACTCGTGAACAGGTTCACACATGTTCAGGTTGGATAATACGCAACTTTTACATTACACAGAAACAATGTATCTTTCAGATGGGTAGTACAACTATTTACAAGCAACAAAAGGGTTTGACCTTGCACACCAATGGAGGCATCCAGTACCCACAAAAACTCTGTGGAAATGGTTCTGGTCATACACGATTTTTTATTTGTGTATTACTTCATGTTTTTAACACGTGGTTTCAATGATTTTCCAACCATGAATGGCACAAATAACAGACAGAACAACATTAAATCACACACCTTTTCACTGCCAAACTCAGAAACGACACAAACTGGATAGGGCTAGAAGATAGCATACTAACAATTGCAGAACACAGTTCACAGGTTTGCCACCTTACAAGTATGCCTCCCAATCACCACTGCTGCTCAACCACCATTCACACTTGGCCCATGCATGGCGATATTTCATAAGTAAACAATAATTACTGATATAGGCACATTACCATTGCTGCACATTCCAAAACAATCACATTACTTTTGCTATATTTTCTCAGAAATGATCATTCCAGGAACACTGTGGGTCATGACCAAGAATTCCGAACTGATGTGGGAAAATGACACTTTAAGGAATGATACAGCCAATATAATTATACACTGTTTATATGGGCAACATTTTGGGCCCAGAATAAATAACTCATACTTGCAGTAAAAACACACATGGAAATGATGGATAAAGGTTTCATTGTAAAAATTTATACTGCATGTCATTTCACTGTAACAAAAAAGAAAACATTTTGACTTTCTCCTCAGGCCTGTCTGATTTAGAAACATTCATTTTTTTAACTCCATGATGGTCATCGCAATATCCTCCTTCAAATTCTTTCCTCTCAGTACATCATGAATACAATCGCACAACTGGACCATACTGGTCACAGAAATCAATCCATATAAGAACTCACAGATTTTAAGATTCTGAAGATCAGACAGAACAGTGTTCTACTAACTACCGAAGTGCCTTCATACGTAATCTTGTATCAAAGGCCACATCTCTCAAAACAAATAAGCCAATGATCAGTTTATGCCATCAACAGCTACAGAATTATGGAAGAGCACCTGACCAATCTGCTGGACTGTATTTGTCAACTGCTTACCTTCTGTCAGACCTAAAGCAGTAAAACACAACAGAACTTTATGTCTGTTAAGCTTAACACATTACACGCACAGAGCGCTTAATTTAACCAGTCAGATCCCATTAGGAAAATGAATGGGAAAGCACATACTTAAAGAAGGATCTTACCTGGGGTCCCTTTGGAGCTCCACCAAATATGCAAGTGTTCCTTACATATGTAGAGGAGCCAAAATCCTGGGCAACACTCTGAATTTGCTGAGCCAACTCTCGTGTGGGGGCAAGGATCAGAGCAATGGGGCCTTCACCACGAGTCAATCTTTCCTGATTGTTAATGTGAATTGTAGCAGGAAGAATATACTGCAAATACAACCCCCTCAATATAAAACACAAATACGCAAAAAAAAATCTGAATGTTGCTTTTGTTTAACATTCATGTTACTGCAGACTTTAAAAGATTTCATAATAAGCAATAGGTAGAAAGACTTCAATTCAGTGACAACCCACATGAGGACACCATCCTCATTGAAAAACCATGAAAGCCAAGAGAGCAGATTCCCACCACTAAAATTCAAGACGGCCACAGACACCATGTTCTGAATACCATTCAGGATGTACTACTCTTCAGCTACCTGCTACTGACACAATTTCAATCTGATTTAGGAAGCATGCACAACACACAGAGCACATGTAATGTCAACAAAGACTGCTTTTCTGAAACTAAAGCAAAGAAAATTAAAATCCCAGTTTCTCCCAAAAATATCTAGCAAATTGACTTACTGTCTGGTGTGGTATGGCTCAATGCTATTTACAGGACTGCTAAAAACTCATCAAACTCTACAAGCAGCCGTACTGCAAAATTTCAAAATTAGATTTCAGGTATTATGTCCTGTTCATCACTAAACCTTGGCACACATATCTACTTTCATATGCTACATCACTATCACATATAATGTGTTAACTGTATGCTTTTTCGAAGAAAATAAAATTTTTTACTTGCTGGTGACTTTAATGTTAAGTCAGTGGTTCTAATTATATGATAACCAATCACACAATAACTACAGAATAATGAACTGGAATGAAGCAACAGTGGCCTATTTTTAAGTATTATCCCATCATCTACCTGCAGAACTGAGCAAAATAACTCAAAACATGAGAGCCACTCATTTAGCGAATATCTCAACTGCAGACCTCCCAACACAAATAAGCCACGCTAACCATTTAACCATGAAAATATGTGGAAAATCCTAAATTATATCATAATATAGAGCAAAAATTGTCATTCATGTAAGTCATTTCCTATGAACCACACTTCGATATGGAGTCACCGAGTAGTCCAGCACTCATATTGTCCATTGAATCACTCTTCACATTGTATGTTTGGTCAGGTGGATGTACAAAGAAAAGAAACACACCATAATAAAACATGAAGCTAATACTTAATTACCGGCATTTATCTCACCTTTGCCAAATATAGGGGGGAAACATATTTTAAGAGTTTGTATAAGATCAGGTCAGAAAAATGGAACGTGAATCTAGTATGGTGTACTCATTGCCACACTGTTCCAGATGGTTTCTCAAAAACAAATGGCATATATTTCCCAAGGCAAGTGTTAAAAGGGTGACAGCCATCATTTCGGAAATTCCATAAGTGTGATAAACGTCCCTTAACCAGAACACAAGAAATGCATTAATAAATTGGGAAACCATACTTACTGCCAACGTTTTACCAGAACCAGTTTGTGCAATTCCCACCATATCACGTCCACTCATAGCAATGGGCCATCCTTGTGCCTGAATTGAAGTTGGTTCATTAAAGCCAGATTTTCTGAAATTGTGCAAGGAACTGCATATAAAATTCTCCAGAGCCAAAAATATATCTTACATGTTTTTTGATACAGATTTTAGTGCAACATGCTGCGACAGAGTAAAATGGTTCTGCAGAATGCCCTTTGAGTACACGAGGTTTTTTACCTCACATGCATGCATATCACTCACTGAAGTACTCCTAAAAATGGCTGCGCTGGGAAGTAAATCAGAAGCAGAGTTACTTGCAGTGAGTGTTAAAATCAAACACTGGATCTATATGTTATTTTCAAAAGAGTACATTAAATAAACAAGTTCTCTATTTTGTTTCGTGGCCTCATAATTACATATTTACACGAAAACAAGTATATGTTCAAGTTTACCTTATTTCCTTCATAACGTATTCAGGAAAGTTGCTTTCTTCGAAGAACTGGATGGGATTTGGCATGTTACTGCCCCTCACTGTAATCTGGTTTCTAGCACGGTAGCCTTCTACCTCATTACGACTCCTACAAACACAATGATATATTTGTTTGTTTCCTCATTCAACAATGCTTTGTGAACAGCATGTCTGTTTGTCTGCAGTTCACTTAATGCTGGTGTCAGTAACAAAGAATTACATGCCAAATGGCTGAAGGATGGTAAATAATGAATTGCAAAGGATAAGAGAAGAATCAGTCAAAACTCTAATGTAATTCTTTGGCACCAGAATTAAGTGTGTGCCCTATTCTGCAGAAGACCCACAATTCAAATGGCCACCAACACTTTGCTGCTCTTAGTCATTTGATTTTCTCATCATCACACTGTCACTATAGTTGACTTTTGGCACCGAAGGGTACAGTCCATATATTTACCTGATACTGGGTAAAATCACAAATACCCTCAGTCAGCAGTCACTGTCCTGGACACAACTGCAACCATGCACTTCCCAAACACAGATTGTTGGAAGAACAACTGCTCCTGTCACCTAGCTTGGCAACTGGTTACATTCGAAGTAAAATTCTGTGTTACGATAAACATGTATATCTTAAAAAAAAATAAAAATGACATGATCTACTTCAGGGGTGCACAAATTCTTAAAAAATCTCACCTCAAAGTTCTAGGCACCACAATGTCAATATGAAGCAAGTTCCTTGCTCAGAACCCACAAATATTAGCCACGATCGCGCAAAATTTCATCACAACAGCAACCTGGTGGTTAGGATTTGTGCACCCCTGATCTGGTCTACTTCTAAGGTGGTGTACCAGCATGTGCCTGGACGGACCAAGAAATGTCACATCAGAATTAAGTCCAGAAGCACAACATCTGGACCCAGATCTGAACTCCAAATTCCGCCCTCCAAACACAAAAGGCAGGAACAACTACACTGTAATTTGTGGACAACAGTAACCACTGCCTTTCATGCACGAGCAATTACAGCAAAACCCCCATTTTACGTTCTTGCATTTTGCACTCTCCACGATTTTATGCACTCTTTCTATGGTCTGGCCCAAATAACGACAATGATGTGTCCCAGATCCTACGTCATTTTTAGGTTGTCCCCATAAAAACGTAAAATCTGGGTTTTTCTGTACACATGTAAGGCAAACATACTTGTAGCTGATATAAACTGGAAGATAATATTAAAATTAATATAATGCCATGAAAATACTCATAAACCAGCATCTACAATGTCAGAAAACTCTTACAAAAAAATCACATGCACAAGTCAGCATTTTTCTGTCTGTTACTACTCCTGAAGACATACTGGAGAGGAATCTCTACAACTACCGCACGAAAACCATAATTCGAACACCTCAATGGATCTACAATATGTTCCGCATACCCACAGCAATGTCTGCTTTAAGGCATTCTCATGTGTTCATATTGTAACAGCAAGTGCAAACCTAACATTAAGAACTTTTTTCAGTCAAGTACAAACTACTAATTCCAATTTTCACTGACCCTCATGGACGTAAAATTGCTCTTACTGCGCTACGCAATCCTGCACACAGTAAAGGGTTCACACATTCCCTGCATGGTAGTAATAATGCAGTTCAGTTTGCAGGTCAGCCATTTCATACAAAATATCTCTAATTAATACAACACGTCCTTCAGAAACTATTAAAGACCTTATATTCCATCTACTGACAAGGCAATATACCTACACAGTCCTAAACTACACAATACAAAGATAGCTATTAATAGTGTTCTTTCAAAAATGCCACAGAAGTGCCATGTGAAAGTTGTTAACAGCCTAGCTTTGGAAGGATGTAACAACAATCCCAGGGACATAAGAATATGAGTTACAATACATCAAGTTCAAAGTTCAGAAGTGACAAACCTGTTTGTTACGTCCTGGTGGGGAACATAGAAGTTCTTGCTGAAAGGTCGCAGAGTCTGCAATTCCCACTGAGGCTTAACAAGTCCACCACCTGGCTGCTTGCCCTTCAAATTGCCTCTGACACCAGCGCCACTTCCCCTGCGGTCTGCATCACCAGTAAAACCATTTCCTCCTCTACGATCTCCTCCTTGAAAGCCAGTTCTGCCATTTTTGCCACCAAATCCATTCCTTCCTTGAGTCCCTCCTAAACCCGGTTTTCCACTGTTGCCACCAAAGCCACCAGTCCTTCCACCATTGCCAGTAAAGCCATTCCTTCCACTGTTGCCACCAAACCTGTTATTTCCATGGAATGCCCTAAAATAACCGCAACAAATCAAATCCTGTATGTTCTGCAAATGTGTGGCTAGTATCAGATTCTATTAACATTTCCATCTGCTATTAAACACAACATACATCACACACTACTTGACATACGCATTTCAACTTATGAATCAACAGCATCATCAGTGTCATCTATATCAATATGGGTTTTACATGTGTTTGGCAAACGATGTTACTAAGCTGATCTGAACTTTAAATTTGACATTGTGTAAGAAAGAATTCCTTTCTACGGTCATATGTTAAAACCTTTTCCGAAATCATACTCTGTTGTTTTTTCATTGTGTGGTGAGTTAAGAACTTTTCTTTCACCCACCCCCTACATGTTATAAAGTGTCCCGGTTTTTGGTTTTAAAAAAACGGGATCCCCAAGTTTTATGCCAACTTTACAGCAACTTGTTCGAAACAAAGTCTTAGAAAAAATGCTTTAAAGACATGTTTTAATGTATTACCCCAGGCATAAATTTTAACTTACACAGTATCAAAGCAAAAGTTTATGCAATATACTGGTGATAACCACAATAGGTACAATAAATCAGTAACATTACCTGCCAAACACATGTTAAACCTACATTAGCATGGATGAGACTCGTGGGAGCATTGAAAAGCATGTGCTGAGTACCGTACGACACGCAAGGCCTGATCAAAAAGTATCTGGAGTCCACTTCTCTATTCTGAGCATGACCGGACATGTTTCTGTATGTCATGTAACAGCGATATCTCACTGCAGGCATTCAGTATGATGCAATCATCACAAGTAAACAGAAGTGCCTGTGATGTGCACTGTATCCATGATGTCCAGGACAGAATAATGCATGTGTACCAAATTTTGCACAAAATTTAAGGAACTCGGAACTTAGTCCAGCCAAAATGAAGTAATAGCAAAAGTATGTGTTCTGGTGAGAGCAGATCAAAGACAAACCCACAGGAAAATAGCTGACAACCACAAATTTCTTTCGGCCCATACCAGGCAATTTTAACTGAAGATCTGGACAAAAGCTGTGTGTCAGCAAAGTTCACCCTGTGGCTGCTGACAGTGCAGCAGAATAAGCGCTGACTTTCTGTAGCATCTGATTTGTTTAAATGTGCAGAAGCAGATGACACTTTCTTCAAAACACTGTAACCGGTGATGACACATGGGTGTACGGTTATACCACTGAACCTAAACAATGACTACAATGGCAGACGTCTTCATCAGTGCAACCCAAGAAAGCACGCCAAGTTCAAAACAACACTAAAGTAATGTTTACTGCTTCTTTTAACAAGAAGTATTGTGCACCATGAATATGCTCCACAAGGCCAAACTGTAAACCAGCATTTCTGTTTATAAGTACTAAAATATGTCTGTGATGCCATTCTCCACAAATGATCAAGAAAATGGCAGTCTGGTGCATGACAAATCCATCACAGCAATGCACTGGAGCACTAAGCCCAATTTGTGTGACTTAGCAACACACCATATTCCACACGTGCCTCAACTTTCATACTCCCCCGATGTGGCCCAAAGTGACTTTTTCCTCTTCCCCCAAATTAAGAACAAGGGGACAAAGGAAAGATAGGGAAATGACCAAACTTGATGCAACACAGCAACTTTCTGAGATGCCCAAAAGAGAGTACGAGACGTGCTTCCAGCAGAGGAACAGCCACTGGAGTAAGGAGAGGCCTATTTCAAAGGGGATTGGCCCATCATCAAGTTAGGTTTAGTACTGTTAGTATCACAGCATCAATCTAGATACTTTATGGTCAGGTTCCACATACATTGTATCTAGAGGCTGCAAAGTTTTAATGAAATTTGAATCAACTCCTGTTCTTCACACTATACATACATTGATGCAACATCAGATCAAACTGTGTAATTGAAGTCATTTTGGGGTTCTGCAAACTAGACTGTTCCATGCAAACTCTTAAGTGCTTACACTATGTCGAAGAGAGACAGCCAACTATGCAGTATTTCACTTCCTCAAACTTTTCAGTTTTCAACGGATCACACATCAGAGATGCCAACAGTTCCATAAATATACAAGGACAGTTTGCTTGTTATTATTAATGATCAAATCATGGCAGAAGATATATAAACAAAGTTTTAAACAGAAAACTTAAAAGAAAGAGACTACTGTGAAGACTCTGGAATGGATAAAGGTTAATTTAGCCCTTTTACAGCCAACCTCAGAAATACTCAAGGCTATTTTGTATGTCTACTGGGTCAACCCGAAAGGTCATCTTCATGACCATCTGCATAGCAGCTTTATCACATAGTCTGCTTTTTCCCTGCTGTTAAACTTGCACTATTATAAAGCACAGAGTGTGGTGATGACATCCAAATTCTAAGTACACGTTGCAGATTCTGAAAATACTCAACACATGACAAACCACATCTTGATACACAGTTGACCTCGGTTATAATGGATCCCAAGGGGAGTCCAAACTATCGGTTATAACTGAAGTCCGTTATATCCGAGGTTTGGTTAAATTACTTTTTAACAGAACATTTAAATTTATACCACTTAAGTTACGCTTGTTTTCAGTTTTATTGCATATGGACACGAACAACTGCATTTTTCACACACAAAAACACACATGACTACATTCATGAGCCCTTGATGTACAGATGGAAGCACCACGCACCAAGATGCCTGAATCCGCTCCTCTTTACGCACCTACAATATTGTACAACACACTCAAAATTTTTTAACCCCCCCCCCCCCCCAATGGTGCAACACCCCCCAGTGGGCCAGGGCCCCGTCATTATCGTGGCTTCACGATTACACTCAGATGCACCACACCCTTGTAGGACTCCTCTCGATGAGTGATCAGTCCGATGCCAAGACCCCAATATGAAAACACACAACACTCACAAGAGACAGACATCCATGCCCCCGGCGGGATTTGAACTCACGATCTCAGCAAGCGAATGGCAGCAGACCCACGCCTTACACCGCACGGCCACTAGGATCGGCGAAAATTTTTAAATACTGTACGTATTCACGTAGCACAGTTGGTTGAGGCACTGCGCTACAAACCGGAAGGCCTCAGGTTCAATTCCTGATGGTGTCACTGGAATTTTTCATTGATATAATCCTTCTGGCCACACTGTGGCCCTGGGGTCTATTCAGCCCCTAACAGAAACAGTACCAGGAATATTTCCTGGCTGGTGCGTAGGGCTGACAAGCTTGCCACCTTCACGTGCCAACTGTCTTCAAATCTGGGAGCCTCTACCTCCTGGAACCCTCTGGGCCTATCCAGGTCTGTAATGGGATAGCTTTACCTTTCTACATATTCACACCTAGTTGGTTTGCCCATACTGACACATATCATTCCTTTGCCGAAAAAAGAATTCTGTGTATGTACAGTAACTAAAAGTCTTACAAAACTGCTACCTAAAATGTTACAAGGAAACACGCCAAAGTCAAGCTGTAACTGATTTATGACAGGGCACTCTGCCCCAAGTGCCATGAAGATGCTCGCATATGACAATTACAGTACTTTCTCCCTGCTGCATGAATAATAGAAACAGGTAGAGACTGCCCTGGCTTATCCATTATAATCACTAATGGTTTGACCTCGTCCTTAGCAAAGCCAAACAAAGTGCAAAATTTACAAGTTTCCACAGCGTCTTCAGGTACAAAATGCTATCAAATTACATTTGCAGTCTTAATGTCGCTCTAACGAGTGAGCACCCCCTGCGCTTGAACACACTGTAACCTTCGTGAAATTGCCATTATTTTGCCAAAAATGGTATAGCCGAGGAAAATCAACTGTTGGGGAATGTTGGAGAAATCCGATGTGACTGAATATCTGACGTATAAGAGACCGGTGTAACCGAGGTAGTTACAATGATAAAGCATAGGGAAACGGCCAGGGAATGGAAAAACGATCCATTACAACCGAAGTCCATCATGACCAAGGCCGGTATAACCGAGGTTGACTGTATTAAGAATTCCACTTTCAAACTTCCATACAAATCTACCTATTACAGTGATTAGCTGATATTTTACCTTCCTTTACTTCCAAAAATAATGGCATCAGGATTAATTTATCATAATGAGGGGGTGTGTAACTCCCAAAAATCTAGAAGCCACCTGAAAATTCTAGGTGCCAGAAAGATAACATGGATCACGTTCCAAACTGAAGACAAACAAGTATCCAATGCCACTGTACAAAATTTAGTCACCACAGTAATATGGTGCCTGGGATTTGTGCACCAATACCATAATGGACAGAATTTTCTTTCTTCAAAAAATGTGAAACCTATAATACTATGTGCAATCAATGCACTTACAAGGTGATGCAAAGAAGTCTTCATAAACTGCATGGGGATTCTCCTAACACAAACATGTTACTTCTGCAGTTCACACTTCTGTTTAATAAAACCACTCCAATCCAACAAAGATACAAGTTTTCATATTTTAATTTGTTCACCACCAAACCTTTGACTTGAAAATTTTCTGGTATGGTATTTTTAATTTCACCTATCCTTTTTCCATGACACACACTTTGAAAAATATTGCAGCTGAACATTCTTGCTTAACGGAATGGATTTTACAAGCGCTCTGAAACCACCTGACATTAGTTGTAAAATGATGTGTTGAACAAAAGACCAATTCAGGTGCTCAGTTACCAGCAGCAATAAGACAGCCACAGTGTTGGCACCCAACCAACCACATGTCAAATGCATATTTTCCTGCACTCAGGGCCTTATAACTCAACCTCTCTGTATTCCACTTTGTTATATTTTCTAACCTTCAGTAACTGATGTTACCCATTCTTCAACGTCTGAATTTTAATGTGTCACAGAATATTAGATAGTACACATTCTTTTCAGGCAAAACCAATAAAAAAACACAAAACCTGGTAATGAGACCAGAATGATACTATTTACATTACTAAAACAGGGCAGGTCCAAGACATATGGTTGCCCCACATAGGCAAATTTGGCACACCTTCAAACCATCTTATTTATAATTTTCTGGCTTAGGACAGGGCTTGCAAACCTTTTTGAGGGCACATGCCCAAATTGCAGATAATTTTTGGAGAAGTTATTTTCTGTGCATGTGAGTTTACTAGCACCATATTGCCAATAATTCCATCGATGGCTTAGTGCCACTTACACGTTGGTACCCCAGGCTGGTGCCTGCCTGGCCGGGGGGGGGGGGGGGGGGGGGGGGGCGCGGGGGGGGGGGGCGGGGGGGGGCGGG
>BLKM01006181.1:285620-329720 GCA_013340265.1 Coptotermes formosanus | reverse complement strand
CCCCCCCCCCCCCCCCCCCCAGCCCAGCCCTGTACACAATAAGGAGCCAACCACTGTTACTTCAGTACTAGAAAAACGTTACAACTAAGCACATTAACATAACAGCAAAGATACTGAAATTATAATGCTATGTTACTTCAAGTAGGGGCAGACATAACCTAATAGGAATGCCAACATCGATAGGCCCTGTAATGCACATGATGACAGTGGCAGGTAAGTAATGATCCTGACTGTTCGTTCCATATACATACAGACATAACAGACTTCACACATGGCAGTCAAATTTCGGCATCCTGTGTCATATAATAACTTTCCAAAATAAAATTGAAACCCTAACCTGTCATGACAGCATCACCAAAATCACACATCCAACTACCACCAATCTTCAGGGAATTAACAGAGTAAGAGCAAATGTGGGCAAGACCAGGCTATGGCCCATACATTTCTCAATGACTGCACCAAAAGCTGCATTCAGCAAACAGTTCGTAAGAGCAACTGTTCTCAGCTGGGCTGTTGACTCAGTACACAAAACCTCCAACTCTGACTCTTCAACTTCTAAATCTCTGACTGCGACTCCTTCACAAAAGCTCAATATGTATTAATAATGGTAAACCTACTAAAATAGCAAATGGTATCATAATACATTTCATCACCACCATGTGAATCATCAGGCTACTTTTTACACTTATAACCCACATACAAGTCTGATGGTTATCATAGCTAGGATCCATTTAACATTTTATGCCGTGGTCAGAGCTGAAGTCAGTACATCTTTACCGACTCTGACTCCTTCATAAAAGCTCAACATGTATTAATAATGGCAACACAACTTATTACTGATTTACAACAACTAGAAATATAACCAAACACTAGACTAGCGTCCTTTGATATTTCAAACATGTACACCAGTATCCCCATACTATATCTGAGAGAGATAATAGAGGACAGTTTAATGAATAATCTAGTAGATACACAACAAATACAAGAGATCCTTAAAATTTATGATCTCATAACAAGTCAAAACTACTTGTCTCATGTAGATGATATCTTACACCAAAATGATGGATTAGCTATGGGAGCACCTTCTTCTGCCATACTTTCCGAAGTCTTTCTACAATATATTGAAGAGATTTTTATTACAGATATACTGATTCAGAATAAAATCATAGGATATTTCCATTACGTTGATGACACACTTATTATATATGACCAAACAATAACCAATATCAACAAAGTCTTGAATGAATTTAACCAAATATACCAAAACCTACAATATACAATGGAACTAGAAGAAAATGGAAAAATAAACTTCCTGGATCTCACAATATCTAGAACTAACCAAACCATCAAATTTAATATTTTCCAAAAACCGACCTTTACAGATACAATAATTCCATACAACTCATGCCATCCTACAGAACACAAGTTTGCATCCCTAACATACCTCACAAACCGAGTAAACACATACCAATTGAATCAAAAAGCAAAAAACAATGAAATCATAACTATTCAAAATATCCTACACAATAATGGCTTTCCTTTATATTACATTGATAACTTTATGGTAAAACAAAAACAGTTAAAATTAAAACCTACATCCACCCTCAACAAAGACAAAAAATGGTTTTCTTTCACATTTTTCGGAAAAGAAACATATCACATTTCTAAAATATTCAGACAAAAAGGTCTACAAGTTACGTTTAAAACTAAAAATTCCCTTCTATCCCTACTGAACACAAAGAACAATAATATAAACAAGTTCCAAAGAAGTGGTGTCTACCAATTGACTTGTAGGAGCTGCGGTAAGAGATATACCAGACAAATGGGCCGTAACTTCAAAAAACGCTACAAAGAACACTTCTACTCCTTCAAATACAACAATTATAACTCTAAATATATGCAACACATACTAGAAACAGGCCATATGTTCAGAAAAATGAAAGACATTATGTCAATAAAACATTATGATAAGAGAGGTAAACACCTGGACACGATGGAGAGATTTTTCATATACCCAGAAACAAAAAACAATAACCAACTTAATGACAAACACACTTTTGTACACATTAAAATCTTCATCCAACATACCAGTATTACAGTTAAGTACAATCTCTATTACACATCATTATTTACAGTTAAATATCCTATTATTACTTCTAACATGCCCTTATCATTTTACAGAACCAATATACATACAAAATAATCAACATAATACCGGACGTAATACAATACAAGATAAGAACTTGGAATACCTGGCACCCGTCATTCTGTGCCGCAGAACATACCAGCGGAAAACCCATAATACAGCCGATGGATGCAATTTAATATACAGCATAAAACCCTCATACGGTCACTAACTGCTCATCGTTCTAAGCCCATCAACTTCACTACATCCAATTATATTACTTTTAACCCATTTTATTCATATCTTTTAAGTATACATTCATGTATATTTTTAACCTGCTTTGTAAAAGTGAAGGCCTCCACTTATATGATATATAGAGTTTGTTATCAATTATGAAGTGAAAACCTGATGACGGTCTTGCATACGGACTGAAACCAATAGTTTAACCTATGGATTGAATAAAGTGAGGTGAAACACATTGTTGGCAGTTTGACTGTTTTTATACATAATTGTTTAATATATGCCAACGGGGATGTCCAATATAAAAAAAATTAATAATGGTAAACCTACTAATACGGTAAATGGTATCGTACGACATTTCATCACCACCACGTGAATCCTCAAGCCACTTTTTACACTTATAACCTATATTTAAGTATAAGTCCGATGGTTATTGTAGTTAATATCTACTTAAGACTTTATATCGATGTCAGAATAGGTACATTTTTACTGACTGTGACTCTGACCCTACCCAAAATTCCTTCTGACTCCATGGTCCTGGTCCTCAGACATATTCACTATCAACACAGCACAAAGTATATGTCCCTTGCAGACTTCTGAGAGTTACATGTTTTAGTATAAATGCATTATCATCATACCATTTTACACACTGCTAAACAGGAAGCCTTTTGTGCACTTACACAAGTTTACTGTATGATAAATACATTTTTCTCAAGAATTAAGATCATAAGTTCAATAAAAATAGTACTAACACACAGTAATTCTACCTATTTCATGTAATGTTACTACTTTTCCTTTCACTTATGTTTGACATTAGAGACGCAAAAAATGTAGTGCATGATTTATTTATTATGGTGGCTTTTCCTAATTTTCTGAATATTCTAAATATAAATCTGAGAGAAAAAAAGTTGGTTAGCCATAAATTGTGCGACCCCAGATCCCTAATTCAATTACGGTGGCCCACACTAAATGACAGAATATATAAGAACAACTCACATTCCAAGAAGCGGAACAAAGTACTCTTAGTGAAATTACCAATATCGGAAGACACGAGCTCTTATGTGTCAAGAGAAACTTTTCAGCCAGTGCACAGACTACACAGAATTTCACGATCAGCACTCTGAGAATCATACACCAAATGCTACAGGAGAAACCATCCTACACTACCAGCAAATCCAGAACTGCAACAGGATGCTTCTGTGACAGTTACCATACTCAGTCACATTACACAAGCTATTGCCCATAATAATGTTGCCCAAGTTTCTAGAAAATGTGGGGTATTTTGTAACTGATTACTGACTTCTCAAGACCTCTGGAGGAGGCAGGCATCAAACATGCAAAAATGAAGGAATCTCAATTGTTGCCAGTTCCAAACTCCATCTACCTTCGCCCATGATCATATATCAAGGCATGGATGTAGCACTAAGCTTCCAGAAATCTGGAAGGGTTCAATGAATTTCTACAGGGAACTCCAATATGAAATTTCATCATAATCACGCCAACAGCTCCCATGAACTGCCAAAAAATCACGTTTTGTTTGTTTAATTACGTCAACACCGTGCACAAGTGTACCGTGCAAAAAAGTTTTGCATTTTTCTCTAAAACTTTTCACTCCAATATTTGAGAAGGAACACCTCTTCGCATCAGCGTCCTTTAACGTCATCGAAGTGTAACCAAGAATTTTAGCGAAACTCCTCCAGTACCAGATTTAGTGACAATCCGCTCTGCGGTCCTCGGGTTATGACATGCTGACAGACAAAGAAAAGTCACTTCGTTCATAATTTTGCCGCTTTCTGGTAAGACCAGCTAATAAAGGGACACATGTTCGTGAATCTTCCTTCACGTTCCTTGCACTGCCCAGTCATGGCCCAACACATAGTTGTACAGCACCCAGCACAAATCAATAACCACGGAATGACGTCATCCCGAGGTTCAAGTCGTGAACAATTTCACATTTTGATGTGAAGAATCTTAAAATTAAATTATAACCCCTACATGGATCGGCAGCAAGTAATGTTACTTACATTATTTTTAATTATTGTGCGTGTTAAACGTAGTAATCTGAAGATTCAACTGAGCCAGTAGACCTAGAACAGAAATTCAGAACGATATACTACAAATGTGCACCGTTGTACAGCGTCTGCATAATTATAAAATAATGTAACACTTCCAAGCTACAAGCAAATATGTTCCTCCATTCTACCAGCTAATAAACACGTTTGCTAATATTCTGACATTACACCACACACAACTTTCCACTTACTTCTTCCACAAACCAAAATGGCGCAGTGAATATCCGCAGCTGTCACAGTGCCACAGATAGCGCAGACCTGGAAAATACCCCACACAAGATGGCAGTCGTATTGACGTCACTTGAAACACCCCACTAGGAACTGGGAAGGAGTCGGAGAGACACTACACACACGCGAGACATCTGTTGACGAACGGAATTTTGCATCATTCACTGCAGGAGAGAATTGTGCAGTAAGCCATTCGCAGGCTGTTTGTGTATAATTTGTGGCACGTATGAACCTGGTGGACCACATCCATCTGTGTTTAGTGCAGAATGTTTCTTGAATTGTGGGTATAACTGTAGGAGATAAGGTTCTAGTTCTGTGTGATGAAAAAAAGTTGCCATCAACATGTGTCTTATTCTGAATGGTTATGATGCTATGAGTATTTTTTAGTAGGACTTTCTTATGGTACGGGTGGACTATGATTATCATATGATTAATGAGAAGCCTTAATAGAGTATAATAGAGTAAATACAAACCAATAAACACCAACTAAATGCACCATATCGATTTAATGTTCACTATTATATTCACTTAATCTCTTACATATTTTGGCCCTTTTGGGTCATCATCATGGAGACTTCCCATCTTATATCAAACCTCGATAAAATGGTTAAGGTACCCTTGTGCAGGTGCTTATCATTGGTTCTCATTCAGGCTTAGTGGGTGTGTGTGTGTGGAGGTTTGAACTACCATCATATTGGCTGGCTTTATCCTACCGACCTCGTATACAATGACAGACGACCACAAAAACATCAGACAAGATGGTCGGTCTGAAGGCCGTTTTGAACCCTCTGTGGCATTTGTAATTTTTGTTTGGTTTTTTAAACTACTTGTGTGCAAGCTTATATGCCCCCTTTAAACTCTGTACCTTTTACCTACTGCGCACATCAACTTGGAACTAATGTAGTGTGGTGGATTGCAGTTACATGTGGTGTACAAGGCAGAGACACATCATCTGCATAAACTATTTTGAATTAGTACTCGCCTATCAGTTTTGGTGTTTAACATATTTTTTGACACTTGTAAGTTTTTGAGACTCACTGTAAACTGTATAACATGAATAATATGTCTCTGACCCTTGGTTGCTTTGCTTCATTCAATTTGTAGTACCTCTGCGTTCTGCTATTGATGGCATCACACACATATCGGGCCATATCACTCCAATGCATTTTACCAATATTTACATGAAAATAACACTCATCTTTAGCTATGTAAATCACAAGGGCCATAAACATTTTACAATCATACATACACTTACATGCTGGATCAGATGCCTTGAGAAACTGATGGTGCACAGGATAGCTTTGCTACAGGGGGCCAGCTGAGTCACACAACAAGCTTGGCAATGGTGATAACTGTGTTAAAATTATAAGAGGGGATTCCAGACTTAGCTCTTTATATTTATTCAGCATTATCACAAATTATATGTACAGTTTCTTGGCTTGGCCCAATACAGCAGATACTAGCAACCTTTTTCAAACCAGTTTCTTCTCTGTAATTTCTCTTCAACAGATTGCCTTCCGTTACTTTTTTGTTGCCAGGGTTGCACTAGATTTATGTTTCTCACCCATTTAATACGGGGGGGGATAAAGGCAAATTAACACACCACAGAATACCAGTCCAAGCTGGACAGCAAGCACAGGGTGACTGATGCAATTTGCAATGAGCACACTACCTTTCAGCCTCGTTCTGTGCCGTGAGTTTGGTATACTCAGCAGTATTCCACTGTGCAGCCAGCCAAAGCATGTTAAACCAAAAATGGCTGGGCACAACGTAAGTGGTATAAATTGCCAAGTGGGTATTACATCAAAAGACCATACAGCAAATGGGCATAAAACAAGGGCTAACTGTTAAGTGCTGTCTCATCAACAGAAGGCTGGATAAAATAACAACATAAAGACAGCCAACAGGCCTTTAAAATGTGGAAAAATTACAGCATTTGGGAATGCAATCAAATCAAAACTACATGCATGACGACATTACGAGCAGACAGAATTTAAGGACTGCCTGCTACCATTCGATTCCGTATGTTCTGCCTTTCTCTTTGCTGTCTAAAAACACACATTAAAATGCTGTCTATAGAATTACCAAATCAAGAATGAGATGGGCAGGACATGCATATACATGGGTGGGGGAAATACGTGTGTTTTGCTTGTGAAGCCTGAAGAGCCCACTGAAGACCTAGGAAGGAAAATTTTAAAATGATTTCAACAGAAATAGCATGGTAGTACATGACCTCAATTCATATGATTCAGGATAGGGACAAATGGCAGGCTGTGGGATGAGGTTCTCAGCGCTGCTGTTGGAACTACAAATATTCTGGGAAATTACACCTTGCTGATTAATGTCTTGATCTTCAGGGTCTATGCAGTGCAACAGGAGTGCATGTGCAACCTGCTCATAGACCATGGTAACTATAGTAAGAGCTGCTTTATCTGGCACCTCCCAGACAAGTGAGCTGCCAGGTATCACACATTTTCCAGATTTATGCCAGCGTACCTAGCAGCCTCCTGGACAGACTTTATGATTCCACTGTTTAGCAACATTATATCATATTTATGCATACCATTTTACAGAAACCTGTAATATTCTGCACTATTTATACTACAACAAATGTATGTTTATTGCAACCCACTTTATTGCTCTAAACTTTATAGAAATTTTGGTGTCGGCTCCCTGAAAATGGTGATATAATAATGCCCAAACATGTAAGAGCAATGTAAATGCAGTACACATACAATATAGAAGTATGCATTTGTTGATATTACACAAATTTCTTACTTTGTTATAATGCATGGAATAAACAAAATAAAAACGGGTCCAAAGTTCGCAAACTCGGCAATAAGGCCAAGAACGGCAAGTAGTACATCAGAATCCCACGGGATCAACCCTGGATTACCTGTTATGACCCACAACCCACCCTCTCCACATCTGAAGAAAGCATGGCACATCAAACACCTAGAGCATGCTGATGTACAACTGTGAGAGTATTTCTCATCAGGGGTTTGTTAATGAGCATTAATACTAGGAGTTTTTACAATGGCTTAAAGACAACCAGAAAGTTGGTGGAACCAGGACTAGTTGATACACCCTGACAATGCACCAATGACCACTGCCTTGTGCAAGCACTGTCCCACGCTTATAGATTCTTCATTCCTGCAAATGAAACTGCAGCTGTAATGGCATATCCAGGATGCGATGGAGTTCTTGGAAAAATCCCTGACCAACTTAGAGATAATTTCAGAAGGTCAGTTCCAGTAATGCTTGCAGCAGGGGCAGAAATGCTGCTGGACCCACAGCCTAACCTTGGCAGGGGGCAATACCAAAAGTTACACATATGTATTTCATTATCAACCCAGGCCAGGAATGTGTGGTACCCTCATATGAGGACAGCAACAACACAACACAGCATCGGTCTTCACTTTTTATTTTGTTACAGCAGTGGCAGCACATCCCTATTATCTCAAAATAAAGCCCGTGGTGCAGGTCTTCAAGCAACCAACCCAACATAATGGATGCACACAATATTTTTCTGATTTACAGCACCACATATGTGAATTTATTAGCAGTTTCTTCTGAAACCACATTAACAATCTTAGGTTTGCCCGCTTTCCTCCCCTCCTCCTCCTTGCAGAATTGCATACTCTTCAGACATAAAAAATTTTGAATGTTGTAATTATCTTTGATTTCTTTTGTAATTAAATACTTTGTACACCTCACCTAGCTTTATAATCATCATTTACAATTTGTCCAAGTACTGACTAAGATCTGGGAGACCTTCTTTCAGCCCCTTCCTCTTGCGGGTTTCCTGCAAAACAAAGAAAATGACCCTGAACAATCAAGTGAAACTTCAAACTCAAACCCATTAAAAACAACCCACACCTACATTTGTAATTCACAGGCTGTCTTGCCATACACTGAACTCTTCTTGTCAATTTTTTAACTAGGAATTCTGATACCACCTTTGAATTCATTTTTTCCCTATTCATCTGAAAAATGGGGTGTAAACTTACAATCACACACAAAATTAACCATGTTGTACAGTTACAGTAAAACTTCTTTAAGATGTCCCCAGTTAAGATGTTTTCCCGCCTAAGAAGTCAGGACTTTTAAAGGACCAAAATTCTCCCATTTGATTAATATTACATACTGCACTTTTGGTATGTCCCCACATAAGAAAATTTCCTGCCTAAGAAGTAATAATAGTTGATGACAAAACAATTCCTTTACCTATTTAATACATTTTCCATATCAAAATCTTACAACAATTTTCCTGCGTTTCCATTCATTCTGTTTCCAAAACACAATGTTCAAATGGGACAGTCAGTTCATATAGGTTAATCTCCACGGTCATTTCCACAAGTTCCACAGGGCAGAATGATGCAACCTCCTCGTGTGGGGGTGTTGTATTTCTCCCGTGATGCAAGAGACTGCAGTCACTCAAACCCCATTACTTAGTCTCTGTCATGACAGCCAAAAAATTGTTTTGGGGGGCCGGTAGCCTATCCCAGCTGTTCCGTGACCTACATGAGCCTGCAAATGGCAATGCTGGCATGTGGAAGCTTAAATTTGCCGGGAACTAGAGGGAACTCAGGCAGCTAATAACATTTAAAGAAGTTCTGGCGCACTAGCTGACGCCACCTGGGGTTCCACCTTGCTGGCGCGGAGTTCTACTGTGAGGTGCAAAAGCTGTGTGGAGGTGGAAGCCACCCCACTAGAGACAGCAATCTGACGCCTGATGCACGGAGGCTTGCATGCAACAACTTGTTTAAATGTAACTTATTGGCAGTAACATAAATGAGTGGTGGTGTAGCATGATTGTGAAACATTTGTGGTGACTGTGTGCAATCAAATTGCATCAACAATTCCAGAAATTAAATTTCAAGACAATGCAGTTAGTCAAAGTGACTGCAGCTACTGACCACCCCTTATGGTCTACCTAATAGCGAATGTATGGAATCTGAAGATGTATACTGCAACTATTTTTGGAAAAAGAGTACAACAACCTGTGCTTAACAAACACTTCAAGGAAAAGTAAACATCTGGAATGAAAAGTCAGTAACAGTACAGTTAAAAGGTGTAAATAAAACTGAATGAAAGGTTACTGACAAAATGGTTACATGGTCAGATACAGGTGAGGATGTGTTAAGACATGCAAATTATACAAATTCAGCATACGTATGTAATAAGTTCACAAAAAAGTTTTAAAAAATTGAACTTTTCAGTCCTACCCTTTTAAGACATTTCCTGCTTAAGAAGTCAAATTTTCTTGGAATTTTCAAAAATGTCTTAACAGGGTTTTATTGTATTTTCCTGAAAACTGAAGAGTGTGAAAGTAGATCACTTTATACTTCTGCATTTAGAGCAGGTACATGTGATGAGCTCAACAGCGTTCACACTATGACACTTCATTTACAACACAGATGATGTCATTAAGTAATCTATTCACACATTATGATGAGATGATTCACTCTAAAATCACCATGAATTACACTATCACAATCCAATGGAACTAATGTTCAGCTGTGAGAACTGAGCAATTTCCTCACTTAAGGCCAGTAAAAGTGCACCAAGAATGAGTAAAATCTGGGGGTAAAATAATTTGATTTTTAAAGGTTACCATGTTGCTAATGCCAAACTCAAGACCCAGATTAACATCAAAATTTGCACTGGAGCTTCCTCAGTTGGCCGTTCTGGTTCATCAATTATTCAGAACAGGTCTGTGAACATTAACACATCATCAGAAGCTAACCTTGCTTACTACTGAACACTTCTTACATGCAGTAACTATAGACATATACCAAACTTTCTGTGCCATAAACGAACATAAATCCAAAGGACCTGTCAAAGAGATAGGCCTTTCTTTGCTGCACTTCACCTTTCACCCAAGTATATTATTCGACTATCATGCCACACTATTTGCCTTGGATAATCAAGCCAGATTATAAAACACAATGAGCACTATGTAGGTAAAATGAAATTGTTCAATGATATGGTGAACCAAATGATGTGGAACACAGCCTACATGACCAACAAAACGTTGCAACAAATTTTGCAGCACCGCAGCTGACATATATGCCACTACAGACAAGCTAAATACAGCAGAGGCCCTACTTCTGGAGCATAAAAATTTTACCCCCTTATTAAAATATGGCTACCAGCCCTGAAATACTGGAACAATTAAAATACTCTAGCAATGGACAATAACTGTTCCTCTTAGTTACAATCAAGCAGCCAGCCCCAGAATACATGGAGATTCGAAATCCCCTTATATCAGAGAAACTACCACACTGAGAGCTCAAATAAAGCAGCCGGACTCATAGTGTCAGGGTATTTGAAATCCATATGACAGGATGTCCCTCTAGCGTGTCAGATTATAACATGTTATTCTATGCATACAGAGTAGTTGGTTATGACTGATACAGAGTTTACTGGAAATTCCAGCCATTTTTGACACTTTATGAACTTCTTTCTGTCACACAAAATACAAACACAGCCAGCAGAATAGCATAATTTGTCAAACACATGTAAAACCACAGGTAACATTGGTAACACTGCAGATGATGCAGTTACAAGCATCTAAGCACACTTTGAGAGAAGACTGATAAGTATCAGAAGACAACAGGAATTTCCCATGAATGCTGCATCGAATGTTATGCTGGAGTTAAATAAAATATGGCGGCCAGCCCTAACAGTATGGCCACACATGAAATCCTGAATTCCCAGACAACGAACTCTTATACTCCACGTTAAATCTGACTACAAACCCCAAACTGAGATCTCTGTAATTCCCTATTCCCACACAGTAACAGTTAAAACACATGTTTTGCTACTGCTCTTTAAAATACAATATTCTCAAGATGGTATTAAAATTCATACACATGCTTTTCAAATTCTAAAGCAAGTATACTGTTCAATAAGGTATGTCCTTCAGTTCTCTTGACATGTTCCCGTATATGCTAAATTCACATTCTGTTTAACCCTTTAAAGAGGAAGCGTATCTGTTTCATACAAGGACTTACCCTGTACTGCACTGTAAACACTCTCCACTTAGGTTACAAAAACCAATCTCTTAATGTTTTATAAGGCAAAAGTTGCTGTTTGTTCTGAGATCCGTACAAAACACATAAACGCAATGTGAGCACCATGCAGAATTTTTTAATCTTAAACATGGTCATATTTAAAGTTACCGCTAGGCTTTAAAAGGTTAAGCACATGAACAGCTGTAGACTCACCTGTACAACACCATAAGGTTTGCTGCCAGACTCCAATGGATCACCAGGCAGGACTTGCCAGTGGTCAAACACGCACTGTGGGAACGCCTGTCCACCTGTATTGCTGCGTAAATCAGCTGTGAAGCCTGGAGCAGGTTGACACAAGATTCAAGTGCCTTTCTTAACATGTAAACATATTAAGCAATGGTAACACACTGCACACAACACCCAACCATTTCTTAAATGTGAGATTATATGTGCAGCTAAACCAAAGAAAAGGCACATATTGTGTGTCATACTGCACTTTCACTTAACCCATTTGGATCTAAAGAAATACCCACCCATCATGCCAAAAGCCATGGTCATTACACGCTTACTTTTACACAAACATAAGGACTGTCCAAAGTGGTTCTACTGCCATTTCCAAGTGATCCTGTGATGATAAATGGGTTAGAAAATTGTATACGCTGCGACATCAAACAAACGAAAGTACTTCCTAACCAATTCACAATGTCAGTATACATTATGATCATTTTTCCTAGGATATGGAATGATGCAAACAGCTCAAAGCGTTTCTTCAAAATTTAAACATTCACACCCAAGTATGAATTTGTGAGGTGTAAATCCTTTTTCACAAACCCGCTCACTGTTCCTAATCCTAAAATTAAATGTGTTAATGGTGAACCTTGCAACAAAAAATTAGGCATTTTTTTCCACAACCAATGAACACAGATTAAATATCAACCCATTCCCTCTATCAAGGTTATAGCACATATACTTTGACAATGCAAGATATTACTTCTATGCTGGAGTAACTGATTAACCCATCCACTGGATGCTTACACACAGTTCACACAGCACGAATACTGTGAAGTCTCAAGAACTGTAAATGCACAATACTTACCAAACGACTCATTTACAGGCAGGTATGCCTTAACTACAAACATTGGTGTGCCAGCCACCTGCATTTCTTCAAATACATGCCCTCGTCGTCTGTTCAGTACACCATAGATACCACCAACAGCAACTTCTGGACACTGGAAAATATAAGACGTAACATGTTTAATGTATGCCCCTTTCACACCTCCACACATGTGGCACCGAGATCCACCTATTTTCTGTAAAAACAGCTGATCTGGCATACAGAAAATTGAAGGCATTCCAAATACAAATTGTTCCATGCCTTTCACAAAAAATCTTCCTAAAATGAAGATGCTTGGTATTATGTTCCTCCCTCCCTCCCCTCTCTCTCTCTCTATACACACGCACGCACGCACGCACGCACACACACACAAAATCATATTTTGGTAGTGGTGAGGAACTCCAGGAACAATCGAATTCTTACCTGAATCTCACACAAGTACACTGGCTCCATAAGTCGGGGCTGAGCCGTCAGGACGCAAGCATACAAACAACGACGAGTTGTGGGAATGATCTGACCACCACCTCTGTGAATGGCATCTGTGTGTAAGGTCACATCATAAATGTTGAAGCGAACAGCACGCATGTTCTCCTCTGCCAGTACACCCTACAAATATGTTAAAGCAAAATAATATATATCCAGACTGTGCCCAAAAGAAAACTATAATAAATGTCTGAACACCCCAACTATGCAAGACCTTTAACATTTTTTAAGTGCCTGTCAAAACAACATGAATGAAAACACATTAATAAGCATATTTAAATGAGCTTATAAACAGCTGCCCACTGACCTGCTGCAAGTTCACTTTGCAAACTAGTAAGCAGAAGTCATTTATATTAACCAATCCCTAGCTTTCTATTCTTGATAGCACATTTGCCCCAGAGTTCTTGTGTCAACTGTAACGTAACAATAGTTGAAATTCATAAAGAAGCAGAATACTTGACACAAATATTAATTCCCAAATACTGACACCACAGGTGCATAAATCCTGGGCACCTGGCCAACCAGAATTTGCATGGTGGTGCCTAATATTTTGGCATAATCATTGTAGCTTTCTTATATAAGAAATGTGTATCTGCTCTTACATTGAGCACACAGAACCAAGTTAACAGTGACATTTACAGTTCATTACGAATCGTGGGTCCTTAGCAAGGAACTTACTTCTACCACCTAGAATTTGAATGCTGCTTAGATTTTTGGAAAATTTGTGGACCACTGGTTGATACTACATTTCTATATTCCTTGAATGTGGAGACCTTAAGGGATTAAAATCTTATATTTGTCACTGCCAAGAGGCAAGCACATGATATTGCATAAACTTTCAAGCCCTGTTACAAGCGAGAATAGTGCCTTCATTCCAAAAGCTGAAGCAAGTATATTAAAAACCTTTCAGGCTATTTCAGTAAATATCAAATTCAAATTTCTAACATAACACCAAGAAAACGCTAAAAATGTATATTACAGAACATCTGCACTGGAAGAGGACTGATCGTACACGTCACATGAAATGGAAATAGCACTGTATTAAGACACCAACAATAACGAAGGTGGTACTTTAGAGCTATTAACCTTGTAACAATCTAAAAGACGTGGAACGGCTATGAAATTTGAGAATCAGGACACTTTATAATATCCTACATATCATGATACCAGTACCTATAAACACCAAGGTAACAGCCAAGTACAGACATCACAGGCAATGTACAATACAATTCAACATACAACGAAGATCAATTACTGTACCTCTTTGGTAGCCCACTGAAATCCAGCCACAACAGAGTCCTTGATTTCATTCAAGTACTGGACTCCCTTGGTGCAGTCAAGTAGAAGGTTAGGACCCGTGCCATCTGGTCCAAAGGCCCAGATCTTACGGGCTTCTGTGACATCATATTCATATTTCTCACCCAGGTAGCGTGCTCGTGCCTTGAACTCATCACGTGGGTTCACCTCACCCTGTCAGCACAACATACAAGTCAGTTCTGTGTTATGAATTTGACCCTTCAGATTATACTGCTTGCAGTAATTACTTACATTGTCAATATCCTCAGCCAGACCATCAGGCATGGGCTGTGCCTTCATGAAGAGGCGATTATGTTTGTTGGGTGACTTTGACAGACACATCTGATCAGATTCTTCCGACACTGTCTCACGATATGATACAACAGGGTCAGATTTCTTAAGGGGAATGCATGCATGGTCCTCTTCCAAATCCTGGAACAGAGTTCAAAGTGACATTAACAAACAATCCACACTTACAGAAATAAAATACTACCTCACCATATAAAACCAGGAATAATTAGCACGTATGTATACTGTTCAACCATTTCGTATTTTGAAGATGGATGTAATCCAGGATGCTGTACCAGGCAGACTGGTGAATACTTACAAACACATCAGAGGAGAGTAATGCCTCTGTTTGCATGGTAATCAGTACAAGAAGACTATTCTTGGACTGGTCAACCCTGAAAATGGAGGCATTACACTCCTCCAAAACATACTATTTACCAGATGACACAGGGTGATAACCCAGAAGATATGAATATTCATCAACAATGCTGCTGAGAACCTTACATCTTGTCTTCAGTTCACCCAAAAAGTTTCTAAGCACTGGAACTTTCAGCAAGAAAGAACATTAAAAACTTTTCAATGACAAATTGTAGGCTGATTTTTGCGTAAGCTTCTTCAGTTGACAACTGTAAGTTCTTCATAAGAATTCAGAACAGGTCTGTGAATCACATCAATCATCATCAGAAGCTAAATAAAACTTAAAAAATATACAGCACATACAGCTGTCACTGGAAATAAAACATTCCACAGCCTACAGATCCAAGAACATAACAATGATTACATATTATGTTATTCATGTCCATGCATTAATTGATAATTATAAGGAGACAACATTAACAAAATATGCAATACTGTATTATATAATTTTATAAGTTTAACTGTAAATTATATCTAATAATATTGTGCATTTTGTTGGCGTTGCCTTATATAATGCTTACGTTACTGATTCCTGATGCCAGCACAAAACCCTATAACCTGTCAATATAAAGGTCAACACAAGACAGTAAGGCAAACCAGCAACAGTTCACCTCACAAGCTACCTAAGATTCTTACACTTCCAAGCCAATTCAATACAGTTCTGATTTTCTCATCCAGCCACTCATAATCTTATTGGTAAATCTCCAAAAATGTAGTCTGTTTTGCAACATCCTCCATTTCCCACTTAATCACATCACACGCCCATCACAAAACACAAGCCTACCACTAGTCCCTATCCAGTCAAAACTACCTGACCCACACCTTGTTTATACATGTCAATAAAGCAGGTTCCTATCTTTCCTGACTAATATTCTATATGCCTTTACAATTTCTTTCATGAATGTAAGGTCAGTACCATATCCAACTCATCTTACTCGATTTAGTCATGTTGTTAAGTTGGTGAATGAAGCACCTCATCATGTAACTTTCTCCAGCCTCTTGTCATTCCATCGTTACAAGTTACTATGTTTGTCATGCAACTTTCACCATCATCCAGTTACTTTTGCTTAAATTTAAAAATTCCCCCACTAGTGTCTGTTCTCAAACGCTCTCAAGTCTGTTAATAACTTCACGTGAGATCCAAATAATCTTCTTCCCTTCCTTTGGAAGATAATTTTCATAACCAAATCAAGTAAACCCATTTCAAGTCCTCAGTCCTTAGTACTTAAGAAGGTATTAACACACCAAACAATGAACAGGAAGCCACTTTCCAATTGAACACAGCTCTGCCAGTACTGAACTAACCTTGAGACAAATCTCCAAGTGCAATTCACCAGCACCAGCTATGATGTGCTCGCCAGATTCCTCAATGATGCATTGGACCATAGGATCAGACTTGGCCAAACGCTTCAGACCTAAACAAACCCTTGATCAGGACAGAACATTTTTCTCTCTCTCTCACACAAACACACACATAAAAAACTCAGTACAATACAAAAGAAATGTATCCAGCACTCTTGGCACACCACAAGACATCCCACTATCTCTGGTGCTTCCTAATGGGACAGCTTTCTTTACCCCAATTTAAAAACTGGCACTTATCCTCCCTACATTGGAAAGTGGAAAGTGTGGCGATTTGGGGCAACTACAAAAATACAGCCAAACATGGTTATGACATTGGTTTGTATGACACCTTGTCTACAACATCAAATATTCTCTGGTACAAATTAATTTCTCACTGTTAACCATAACATTATACCCCTCTGTTGTAACGCCGCCGCAAAATATTCAGTCCCTTTCATGACATTATAAAAAAGTTCAACTGTATATGGAAATGCACATATTAAATTTAGTACTCCATGCAACGCACAAACCATATTTAACCCTATAAAGATGAAACGTATGTTTTATATAGGGACTCAGTGCGTACTGCATAGTAAACACTCTCCACCTCAGTTATACAAAACCAATCCGTCAATTCTGTGTAAGACAAAAATTGCTGTTTGTTCTGAGATCCATACCAAACACATAAACACAACGTAAATACCATGCAGAATTTTTGAATGTTAAACCCGTTGGTGTGAAAAGTAACCACTAGGCTTCGAAAGGTTAACAACAGGTAGAAACAATCAAATGCTGTCCCACACGGATGATGAGGATGACAGCACTCAACATCACTTCCTCTTTCTGCCTACAGCTACATTCTTCCAGCCCCCTCCCCCCAATGTCAACCAACCCAAAGCACCTGCCCCTACAAAAGCCTATCATGTGTTCTCACTACCAACATGCAACTGACCTAGATGAAGAGGAATGTTGGAATGCACACCGGATGGCAAGGCCTCAACAGGTCTACGAAGAGTGAGGACCCCGACTTAACGAGACTTCCTCACATAACCTCAGCATATGCAGTAAAATTCAAATAATCTGGCATGCAGGGACCAAAAATGTACCAGATTATAGGATATTCTACATTCTCAGATGGTCCATACCCTGACCCAAGATTTTACAGGCAGTTTCGTTACTGCTCCCACACATGGGCTGCACAACTAATCACAGGAATGTTCCATTTGTAGTATCTCCTTCAGCTGCTGGTTCAGGGATCATCAGGGTCTTCTGTGTTTTACAAGTATTCACATACGAAGAAGATGATGCAGTAGGGACAAGGGGCCAGGAGATACTACAATGGTTGATGTACGCTCCTGGAGGCATTTTTAACTTATATCTGAGATCTGCCTATTTCAGTGACTAACCCTTTAAATGCGAATGTTGACTGTTGTCGTTGCACAGTGGGCATTTAAATGTGGTACAGAAGCCGAATTACGACCTCAGTCGTCCTCATACTGTGTCGAATACGGAAGCATTTCTTTCACCCCTATCCCACGTAATGCTCAGGATTTCTATGTGGTATGTCCCCTGAAGGTCAGAGCTGGTGTGTGCAGTTATAAATGTTCCCTCTCCACCCCTCTACCTCCTCCAACAGTCGTGATATATGTCAACACACTGGTAAACTGCGAATTTCTCAGCTGAGTAATACCGTTCTAGATGAGGAGTGTTTTGTTTATCGGTTGTACTCGAGTTGTGTGTGGGTTGAATATCAACAGTGTGCTATGAAGCCAGTTACTGACATCTGAACGGTTTTCAGTGGCGTACTGTAACACGTATTTTCAGACCGAACTAATACAAAAATACTGGAGATATCCATGAAAATCGATGTGTACAGCTACAGGAGCACTTATAGGCGTGTTTGTTGTAGTTGTGAGGCACTCTGTAGTGGTTGTGGGGCTGAAATGTGTAACACACAGCCGTCTATTATACTACAGACGTGCGCACCCTTAAAATAGGAGGAATTGTTCACAGCATTTACATCGCAAGCTTAGATCTGTTTTGCTCTCAACATGTAAGTTGGTCATTACTTAGGGTATTAGATTTATGAGTGCATAGGAATACAAAACCGTACCTGTAACAGATAGACCAGGGTAGTGTTCAGCAAGCAGTAGCAATAACAAAAATGATGGACCGGGGGAGGGGATACCTGTGCCCACTGTTTTTCACAGCGAAGCCAGGACCACGGAGTAACCCAACCCAACACATGTCCTTCAAAAGATACACCCGTACAATATTTCACACACAGCAGTTAGGTTGTTGCAGCTGTTGTTAGACATACAAACATTCTTACTGGGTTAGAAGCGCATTCCGACTTCCTACCATGGCCACCAAGGAGGCTTGATAACCGAGCCATTAGAGACTGACAGAGACCCAACCAAGATTAGGAATATGACTGACCATGGAAAATGAAGACAGTCTTTTGACACATTGAACCAGGCTTCTGCTAAATTTTATAACCCCTCAGAACATTTGGCAGTGGACAAAGTAATTGTAAAATTCAAAGGCAGGGTTATTTTCAGACAGCAGATTTCCAAGAAAAGGGAACGTTTCGACATCAGAATTTATAAACTGCATGACGAATCAGGTTATACGTATCACACGAGAGTATACTTGAGTAGAAACTCACGCTCCGATTCTGACGACATGACTGCAACACATGTGGCGCCTTGTTTCGTGCACTATCACATAAAAACTAATTTGTGTAAATAGTGCGTGTGTATGTGTATGGTGATAGAACAGTGATCAAAGGTGCCACGGATCTTGTGCAGCAACCAGAATTATGTGAGTAATAAGATATTTAGCCCACATTTTATATAATGCATGCAATTCACATGACTAAATTTACTGTAAAATTTGTAAATATTTTTTCTTGAATTCATCAACTCATAAACACACTGCGAAATTTTTTTTTCATTAAATTTGAACGAAAAGTCTATGAGATATGCTTTTTTTTTAATCTAAGAGCAAGCATTAGAAATTAAATGCCCAGAGAAAAACCTTGGCTGGAAGGCCTGCGCCGGGGTAATTAACCTCGGCTTTTTTTGGTAAAATGTATTAAGGATTATGTGCAGGCCAATCTCCTCAAGTGCCAGATCTGGATTTCTAGATTATCAGATGATGAATTACAGGAATTTTGGTCTTTATGATTTAATACACAAGTACTACATTCAATAACACAACTCTTTCTGCCATGTTAGGTATCCCTCAGTAATGGTTTTCCAAAGAGATTATTCTAGCATTCAATGCAACTTGCAATGTGACTGACCTCTACCTCAAGCCAGATATCTTAAATACAAGTTAGATGTGTGACTGCTGTCTTCCAAACTATCTTCAATAAAGCTGTCCCTACAATATGCCATGAAGGCATTTTGGAGAGTGGAGGTATAGCCCCCCTCATTCGTTACCTCAGTATGAGATGGAAAATATGTTGTCAACCTCATGCCCCACCCACTTCACTCCCAGGAGAGGACCTGGTGCCCACTGAGTGGGCAGGGCCTGGATCTGGTCTGAATATTTTGGTGAACAGATTGCTCCTGCTGGGATTCAAACCCAAGATCACTCAGCCGTAGCCTATTCCCTATACCAACTTCACTATCCTGACCCCAAACTAACTTCAATAAAGGGATTAATGCACTTATTCAAGTACCTACATATTACTGTTTATGAAAGTATATACTGCACACAACATAAACTCCAATTCAAGCTTGCATAGAATATATACAGCATGCAGGTGAGTGATGATTCATTGTTCAGTCAGGCAGCTTTGCGCCTGGCAAGTTTAACCCTTTAAAGACGAAGTGTATGTGTTTTATATAAGGACTCAGTGCGTACCGCGCTGTAAACACTCTCCACTTCGGTCATAAAAACCAATCTCTTAACCTTTTAAAGCCTAGCGGTAACTTTACATACGACCAGGTTTAACGTTAAAAAATTCTACGCGGTGCCCACATTGCGTTTATGTGCTTTGTACGGATATCAGACCAAACAGCAACTTTTGCCTTATAAAACATTAAGAGATTGGTTTTTATAACCAAAGTGGAGAGTGTTTACTACGCGGTACGCACTGAGTCCTTATATAAAACAGATATGTTTCATCTTTAAAGGGTTAATGTTTTATAAGGCGAAGTTGCTGTTTGTTCTGAGATCCGTACAAAACACATAAACGCAATGTGGGCACCATGTAGAATTTTTTAATGTTAAACCTGGTCGTATGTAAAGTTACCGCTAGGCTTTAAAAGGTTAAATACCCTTCCACCTGAACAAGAATGTCCGAAGCCTGACACAGGCCAATGGCAAGACTTCTTGTAACGTAACACCACACCCACCTTGAAACTGTAACTGCAACTTGTCTGTAAAATCTATCAAATGCTGGAAGTCTATTTTAAAACAAACTTGACCATCAAGTTCACACATAACTAGAGGAATTCATCTAAAGAACACTACACTTAAAAACAATGGCTTTTGGTTTTAACATTCACTAGAAGACACAACATACCACTCAAGCCCTTCACTAGTCGGTGAGTCTCGTTTATACTTGTGCATGTAACCACAAACACATAACCCATTTTACAATTATAAATCCAGTCGAGATCACACACCTTCTACCAGCTTGGGCAAGTCAGCAGGGTTCTTGGGCTCCACAGCAACCCGCACAACAGGGGACACACTGAACTTCATTACACGCATGTTGTGGGCATCCTTGAACGTTGTAATAGTCCCAGTTTTCACCAGAAACTGATCCACACCAACCAATCCACAGATGTTACCTGAAAACACGTGATCAGTACTCATTCAGAAGAATTAGTCAATAACCAACATTTGTCATATTTGCAGATTCATGATATTACAAATGCCTACTCATTTTATTTTAAATTTTGTTACTACAGTGTCTGTATTTATTACCTGTGGTCAGTATTTTTGTTAGATTTTATTACCCACTCAGGCACCAAAGGATTAAACATATTTTCAGCTCTACTGACGAAGTCACAATACTAGACATTACAACTTGCTGGAAGTAGTTCAACACTGCTGACTGCAACACTGATATATACAGAGTCACTGAATGAGGGGTCTACCATTAATGACTGCTGGAGAAAAATGTGAACACTGCTCACCAATTAAGTTGCTGTGTTTCCTCCAATTTGTGACAACCTTCAGGACACATATTCAGCACATCAAGTTGGACAAGGCTTTAAAAATATGAAGCCACACAAGGTGAAGGAACTGATCTGGTCACACACCAAGGAACTGGCCAACCAGAATACTGATAAGCTCATCAATGAAGGCCATCAGGAGGAGGGTACTGCTACAATTCTACTCTAAACATCTGAGCTCTGGCAAGCACAATAAAACTCCAACAAAGGCTGACAAAGTGATGGAATGTGATCCTGTAATAGAATTAAGTCTCAAGACAGATTGAGACATCTACTCCTTGCTTTGAAATTCAAAGGGAACTGCAGAAAACAACAAAATGTATGACTTACATTTTCTCAGTCCAAATTTTGTCCTTGGTGCTAATCCACCTCAGCCACCAAAGATCCAGGCCTTTTTAGAAATATTTCAATAATTTTACACTGATTTGCATTATTTTTTTCTTACAAGTAATTACTAATTTTGAACTATGTTCATACAATTGAACTTTTCACTCCCTATTTTCTCTGCCAAAACATGACCCCTCACACCACTCTCCCTACTGATCTATAGTTGCCACACTGGTGAACTCAAAACTCAAGTTTACAAGGCCTCCGTTGCAAATGTTCTAGGTTTACTGTACATTAAATTTTCAGTCAATCCTATAATAGTCTGACCCAAACACCGCCCAATTCCTTCCATGCCACAGAAATTAGTAAGTATCTTCTGAGAGAAAAGTTGGGTTATGTGAACTTAAGTTTGATAACACACATTATCACGTTATCACTTCACACTGAGCGAAAAATCAAGTATGCAAACAGTTAAAAGAAACAAAACAGTGTACCTGTATCCATTACTTTCGGCACACCACAGAACATTCAATGAAATGTGGTGCTTCCTAGCTGGAAATTTCTTTACCCCAACGATCATATTCTGGCACTTCTAACTCCACAATGGAGAAGAAGCGTGGCGTGTTGGGGAGGCTGATGTTTATAAAGCTAGTCTAATGACTTACCACTAGGGACATCCTCAATGGCCTCAACATAACGCCCCATCATGAGAATGGTCCTCTGGATTGCCTTCTCATACAAATCCTCCTTCTTGCCTGGGACGTAATTAGGACCCATGATACGAGCCTTCATGCCTGTTGCAACCTACATGCACAGACACACAAATATACACATATGAAGAACACTGGAGACATCAGTTGTTACATACAGTTTAAAGGCAAGACACATTTGTCATGTTTCTCAAAAGACAGGATACTTTAGAACACAAAAGAAAATTTTCACCACAGCACTTTTGCTGGGTCATACCAACGGAACTAAAGTGGAACACATAGAATATGTAACAGTGCAGCTTAAACGCCAAGTTTACTGTGGCAATGTTGGGATACAGTACTTTCATCATTCACACATACACACTTCAGTTGAAGACAATGCATGTCTAAAAGGAACTTCATGAATATGAATGCCTGAAAAAAGTTTTGTGGAACTACTGATCCTATAATTAGCAAATAAAATAACCATCATAGGTTGAGACTGTACTTTTTTCACACCATTTACAATAAAATGGTGTACACATGACATTCCTGTATGTTCCCCTATTCAGGCTGCACATTCTGTACCATCATGGCAACCAAAACCAAAGAACAACTCACTCTCCCACAGGAAAAGAGCAACATATCCATGTACAGGCAGTGCTGCAAAACAAGGCCTGTGGAGAAGCTGACAGACTACCCAGAACATCTCCAACCCATGTAATTACTGGGTAACAAGACACATACAATCATGTTTACCAGCCTATAAGTAAAGTCTATACATCTCCAAAACTTCTAACCTTCCCAGAGAAGACACGTCCAAAGGCATAGAATCGTCCCTTGTCAGAAGTTGGCACCATTTTGGAGATGTACATCATGAGAGGAGCATTTGGGTCACAGTTCTGAAAATAAGAATACACATTTCTCAGCAATAAATTTACACACACCCCATCTTTAGCACGTAAGATCTAAGCTTCTCACAGCAGTACGTATTAAGATTATGATCTGAAATGATACACCATGTAGCTTGCCAGATATGCTAAACTTGTACTCTCCCTGTTCCAGGAGGGTTTAACCACAAGCAGTACCCAGTTCACTCAAAGAACTTGTACCAAGATGACCAACTACAGTAAGTCAAATACCACACTACAAAAATTTTCAGTTCTCAAGCAAATTAATTTCCTATGCCACAAAATGGTTCCACTATGATCAAGCATGCACGCACGCTTTCTAAAACAGCATTTTCCCAAGAAGTTTCACCTTAACACTACTTTTCAAAAAACATTCACATACACAATGTGGAAATTTGGTGAACTGCGAACTAATAACAAGGAATGGACAGTCAATCACAATTATGAATATTTATATATACAGAAATATGGTTACATGTTTGGCCAGAATAGGCCATCCTCATGCAACACAAAATAACAATATAGTTCAGTTTTCCATATACCTTTACACCAATAGCAGCCTCATCGTCCAGTGGTCCTTCGTACAACATCTCCATGCGGTACTTCTGTGCTACAACAGGTGACGGTAAATGAATGGCAATCATCTGCAGCAAAGCCTCACCAGCTGGCAGCCATGTCCTCATCACAACCTACAATTGCATGTAAGTTCCAAATCGGCAAACAGAAAACTCATGATGCACATGTAAAAACATCAAATCTATGGCCATCAACACAATTATGCCACTGTCACCTTCAGAAGTGCCTTTCCATCCTTGTCCCTGTCTTCAGGCTTCAACTCGATGTTCAGCTTCTGCATCAAACTTGCAGCTTCCTCCTTCTTGTAATTCATAATGCTGTCAAACACCTGTACAAAAAGTTTCAGTGTATAAAACTTCAATGGACTGAAGGCCTGCTGATGTAACTTTTCTGCCTGGTCTAACAAAACAATAAATGATGTTTTATCCCCCAAATATAAGCACAGCCACCACACATTCTATGTCCTGGAAAACCTCAAGCCGAGGGAAGTAACCCCATTTCACTGGCAACAGCGGCGAAGGGCTAAATACTGTAAATAAATGGATGGCAATCATGCTCCCTATTCAAGTCGTGCCTACTTCAAGTTCAACCGACCTTATCACTTCCTTCGGTCACGCTGGGGAAATACTGGGCCAGTAACTTCAAAATAAGCCACACAAAATTATTTCTGCAAACTTCCAATTCAACTTTCACAATCACCACACACTCACTGCTACATAAATTGTGTGGTTTGGAAAGAATCGTCATGCACCACAAGATCCACAAACACCAACAAATTAAATTATAGCACACATCTTCATATATGCAACAGAAGTGTTACACAAAATCTACTAATTTTTGTCATCTACAACTGTTAAATCAAATATGTATATTCTTCCCTTCACCAAGAAAGCCACACTGCAAATCTGAAAAGATACAAAAATAAATTTACCTTGTAAATGGGATCCAACACATACATACAGAAGGAACGTTTATTGTCATCTTCCTTCTGCTTTGACCATTTCTTGGTCTTAGGGTTGAAAAAGTTCTCACCCCAAAGCCTGAAAAATTAACAAGATCCACATAAATACCACAGTACCAACGACAGCTGAGTAACTGGCTGAACACAAGGGAAACCACCAAACCACTAGACACATAATTACCTCAGTACCAATTCAGGTAACAGCCAAAACATAACGCAAACTAAACCACTGGATGCATCACTTGAATCCAGGTTTAGAAAAATTTACAAATGAGCAATTAAAAATTGTAGTTTTGTTAACAGGCTGGCTGTAAATTTTCATTACCACTGAGCATACCCAAGTTCAGTAACAGCATAAAAGCAAACAGGACATTACACCTGCACGTAAGAAACAAACGGCAACAGCATTCAGCAGACATGTTGGCAGGAAACCGCATATTCATAACAAAATCTCACAATATTTTAAAGGAACTACTCCAGTCTGTTGCCTGACATTATCTCAAACGGGTATTTAAAATCTGCGCATGTTTTATGAAGATGTAACTATTATTTGAAGCAAAATTGATAAAATTATATAATAAACTACAGGTTATGGAAAATAAAGAACACGTTACAAAGAATGTCTTACAAATATCCTCAATGCCTGAATATATAGAATTCTAAATTCCCTATTTGTTCTATATTTTTTATTTCAGCTATGATGTATGAATTTCCATAGACACGTTCTTTGATTAACGCTGACTATACTGATCTTGCCAACTGTGCCTTTATTTATGCGAGAGAGGTGGCATTATCTTTCTCTTCCTTCTTGGCTGGGGAAGCTAGTCACTGCAAGACAGGCATAAAGGGCCAACAAAAACAGGCAAAAATCACAAAGACATGCTCACAATTGAGAAATAATTGGCAACTGTAAGCACTGCAGTAAAGAACTCTACTGCTTCCTTTGTAAAATTTACGACAAGTATGTTTTAAAAATACAGCAAAATGATTTTCTTGATAATTTTATCAGAATAAAAGAAAATGTTTTATTTCCTTGTAAGAGGAAGTTGGTTTCAGCAACTGTCACACTGAACAATGACTTAATATGAACCTCGCTTCGCAAAGCTTATGAACACTATGAACGCTACAGGCCACAGCTGCAGGCCTAGTGCGTTGCAATGCATTTTCTTGGCAGTGTACAGGTAACGCCTTACTGCATCACACAGCATTGTACACATCACACAAAACCTGCTGTTTGTAGGTCATCGGTAGGACTCTCTCTTCAAAACCGAAACACATCAACTGAATCATGCCTACTTTTATCAAAAGAAATTTATCCCAAAAACCCTGTCTGCTCATATTCAACACCTCCAGACTTTACCTACTAAAAGTAACTCACATGCCAGAACGCACATCAATGCAAAACAAACATTACAAGGGTGCCAAAGTGACCATATTTGTCCTACAGCCCACCCAGCTTCCAATTAAATGGCTATCTGGGGTCTTTCCTCGGGGTAACGTGGCTGGAGCGAGATGCCGCCCACTCAGCTCCATCTACTGCAGTTGAGGATCTTCAAAGTAACCTCACCTTTTCATAAGTTTCACAACATCAATCTTGAATTTCTCAGCATACATCTCAGCAAACTGTTTGAGGGTGAAAGCCCAGCCATGCAGACCAGAGCCAAAACCAACACTACCCTTGCTGGGGTCCACCTGTTAACATAATTCACACATAGGACTCCAAAATTACAGTCCATGTTCCAAATACTGGTCTCTACAGGGATAGTGTAAGATCACTGTGCACACAAAAACATGTCTTTCAATGCCAGAATATGTAATGAGTAAGATGTATAATTCAAATTTCTATTTCCACAGGTCTGAGTATGCACATGTGAAGATCTTCCAACTTCTTGAAACTTAAGTCATTCAAGTGGAATCTGCATTTATAAGTGGGCGTGCAAAAGGTTTTACAGAAGAATACGCTAAGTTTTCAGCCCTTTTTTCCATCACATCAAGAGAGTACATACTTGTTCACACATAATTAAACACATACACCAAACACCCTCTTTGCAACCTAATAAGCCAGAATTTAAACAAAATATCTTGCGGACATAAAACCCCCCACCCATGTGACAGCCAACAATGGCATGGGATCTTCTGTGATCAGTGGTAACTCAATTCACAAAATTTCAGTCAGGAACGAGATGCACTGATTCGCCACCCGACCCTTTCACAAGCCTCACTTTGGGGTCACATTCATGCTGGTTCATTCAGTTTGGCACAGTACTCTTTCCACCCTGAAAACTAACAAGCCACGTTCCTTCAAAACATTACTACCATCTCCCCAATAACATGGTACCATTGCTTTCTTCAGTTATCTGAAATAAACAAGCCTCTCAGGGCCACTTTTAACCCTGTGGTGCTGAACATTACATATTTACAATGCACAGTGATGCCCAGAATGCTGAACGTCACGTCTATATACACTGATTCACTTATGTGACTACAATTTAATCCCGGTCTGCTGCACAACATGCAAAGCATTCTGGTACCATACAGGTAAATACGACTCCCATCTATACCAGTCTCCAAAGTGATCTCATTTGCGTAACACATACTGTGGATCATAAATGAGGCAGCAAATGGAACAATTAAGAATAAAACAGAAAGGGTGTCAGATAAAAGTCCTTGTTTAACTCCAGATACTATTGCAACACTTGCCTGGAAGACAGGTCATAAACAGTCAGTCAGGACAGCCATCCTCCCATCTAGTCACGCCAACAATGCAAATTCCTTGAATGTGAATTGTAGCCACAAATGCACAAAAACAGGCACAACTCAATTCATCAATAAACATCATACGTGCAATTTTGAAATCAGGCTGTAATACTACCACAACCACTACAGCAGTGGAACAGCCTTTCTCAGGAAAAGTATATTATGTGAATGAACTTAATTATTTCAAAACTTAAGAAGAGTTTCCTATTGACTTAGTCTCCAACACCCCCTTCTCTACACAGAGTTCTCCCACACAATGCCAGCATCATCCAAAACTACCACACAGAGGCCATCTCAGATACTTACTCGTACTTCTCCCATGGGCCCAGAGTCATCACTGTAGGTCGCAATGATCACGTTAACATTTTCAACAATCCGCTGGAAAGTTTGGTATAGTTCCTCAGACTCGAGCTGCAATTCCAGTAAAGCACGATCCATCTTGTTCATGAACAACACTGGCTTGATTCGCTCAGCAATAGCCTGACGCAACACAGTCTCTGTCTGCACACATACACCTGGCAAAGTTTTCATTTCTTGATCAAACAGGCTATCCAAATAAGAATGAAGTTCTGTATAATGAGACTGAGCTGATGCTCCCTGACCATGCAATTTACGACGTCCACAACTTTAAACATGCAAAAGAAAAAAATTTAAATAACTTTTTTTAATGCTAACCCTATTTTTCCTTGCGGGAATTTAAGTGAAATGAGACTAAAATTTTTCCAGAATACTGCCAGGAAATAACACAAGTTGGCAGGGCAATCATGCTGCAACTGATCAGGTTCTAGCAAGTTATAATTTGCATTTTAACCAAAATCCCTTCTAAACACAGTTGATCATATGAATATTCAATGAACTTGCACAAAATCTGAATTCTTAGAGACTGTCCTGATGGCACCACTGTATCTCTACGCAGTACAGTCGTGCCTTTGGACACACATCTCACTACTTTCACAAAGAGCACATAATTGCCTGGACACATAGTTTTCATCTCATTTGTACTCCTGTGATGAACATCTAAGACTTCGAAGGGGAGATGCTGGGGTAGCTAAGTCACTATAGTGTTACAGATTACATAACCAAAAAATTCTAGTTCAATTCCTCAAATTCTAGTTGACCTCTCAAGATTATGAAAGAAATGAGCAGTAACTCCACTCCTCACCACACCTGCACAACATGGTACTTAATAAAACACAAGTAGCAGCACCTTCATTATCATGATACAAAAATGAGAACTGGATGACAATGTAGGCTCACACAGTTCTATTTTTAATCACGCAATATTAGTGTAAAATTGTTAATCTTCTGAAACGACCACATTCCATAATTACATCAACTATATATTGTTGCAATGTACATCTTCACTACCACAACTGGACATAAAGATAGAGATCCTGCAGTAGCATATCAATGAAATTGCATTTCTTCTCCTTCCATAGGCACTGCCACCACTGTCAAAGTCTGCACCAAAGCAAGCTATGACAACAGACTGCAATATGGCACTTGTGCGTGCTGAAAGGGATCCACTTGTTCAGTAAGTCTTGAGTCCATGTGACCAAATGTAAAAACAGTAAGATTAACATTGCTTATCATTGAGAAAGAATTCAAAGTATGATCAAAGCCAGTCATAGCGACACTGGCTTATATGACACCTTGTCTATAACATCAGATATTCTGTGGTACCAATTACTCCCTTGCCATTAACAATAACATTGGACTCCTCGGTTATAACATCTGTTCATTCATAACTACACAAAATATTCATACCCTTTCATGCCATTTTAACAGTCTGACCGCACTACAAATAAGGGCAGCAAATGTACCAGCACTCTTCTATGCCTGTGGCCCACAACTCAAATTAGACTACATGATTAGCAAAAACAGTGTCTTATGTACTGACAGATTACTGTTACATCTGGCTAATGCTTGCAAGGCAGATGAACATCCCTCTGTGAGTATTCTGTCACGATAAGACTCTTGCTCGTTGCACACCACCCCACACATGTGAGATAAGTGGTGGGAATGGTTCACCTACTGACCAGAACTCTTACTTGTACATCTTACCAGGGCTGTGGAGTTGGTACACGCAACTTCCAACTCCAACTCCTCAATTTTCAAAACTCCGACTCCAAGTCCTTGATAAAAGCTCAATATGTATTAATAATGGTGAAACTATAAGACCTTTCACCACCACCACGTGAATCATCGAGCTACTTTTTTGAGTTACAACCTATATTTAAATATAAATCTAATGGTTATTGCAGCTATCAGGTCTCTGGAGTTGGAGTATCTATTTAAGACGTTATATTGAGGTGGGAGTCAGTACATTTTTATCGAATCTGACTCCACCTAAAATTCCTTCCTACTCCGGTCTCTACAGCCCTGCACCTTACTAATGCAGAAAGGACCTACGTGATACTTTACCTGATACACAGTCAACTACAACAAGAGCTCCATCAGTCACCCGAAGGGCAGCTGTCACCTCACTTGAGAAGTCCACATGCCCGGGAGAGTCAATCAAGTTAATCAAGAAACCCTTCTCTCCCTTGTCACGTTGGTCAGGGTTCGTGATGAATACCAGATCCTTATCATCCAGTTCAAAGAACATAGAGATGGCTCTGCAAGCAGTCATTTGCATTAAATGAAATACCCTTTAACTCCCACCACTTTCCTGGCAAATGAAGCACAATTACCGGTGAACACAACACTCTACATGGTACTGTTTGCCTCTCTTAACCCACGCTATGTATGTATCAGGCACTGTAAGGCATTAACCCTTTAACTATGAATGGCAACTCTTGTAGTCACGCAGGGGCCATTTAAACGGTCTGCCTGCGACGAATGACACCCTCAGTTGTCGTCAATATTGTGTCGAATTTGGAAGCATTTTTTTCACCCCTTTCCTACGTACCTCGCAGGATTTCTGTGTGGTATGTCCCCTGAATGTGAGAGCCGGTGTGTGCGGTTATAAATGCTCCCTGTCCACCCCTGTAAGGCCTCCAACAGTCGTGATATGTATGTCAACACATTGGTGAACTGCGCGTTTCTCGGCCGAGTAATACCGTTCTGGAGAAGGAGTGTTTTGTTTATCAATCGCACTGGAGTCGTGTGTGGGTTGAATATCAACAGTGTGCTATGAAGCCAGTTACTAACTGACGGCTGAATGGTTTTCAGTGGCGTACTGTAACACGTGTTTTCAGACTGAATACAAAAATACTGGAGATATCCACAAAAATCTACGTGTACAGTTACAGGAGAGCTCACAGGCGTGTCTGTTGTAGTTCTGGGGCATTCTGTAGGAGTTGTGTGGCAGAAATCTGTAACACAGCCGTCTGATATAGTAAAAATGTCGTGTTCGCCCTTGAAATACGTGGAATTTTTCACAGCATTTACGCCGTAGGCTTAGATCTGTTTTGTTCTCATCGTGTAAGTCGGTCGTTAGTAAGGGTATTAGATTTATGAGGGCACAGTAATACAAAACCGTCTTTGTAACAGACCAGGGCAGTGTTCAGCAAGCAGTAGCAATAACAAAAATGACACACCGGGTGAGGAGGAGGAGGAGGAGGAGGAAATTGTGTCAGCTGTTTTTCACAGCGAAGCCACGAGGTAGTAACCCAGCCCAACAAATGACCTTCAAAAGATGAACCCGTACAGTGTTTCACAGCGCTTACGTTGGCCCAGCTGTGGCTAGAGACACAAACATTGCGACTTCCTGCCATCGTCATGAAGGCTTGATAACCCAAGCAATTAGAGACTGAAAAAGACCCAACCAAGGTGAGGAATATGACCGGCCATGGAAAATAAAGACAGTCTTTTTGAAACATTCAACCAGGCTTGTGCTAAATTCTATAACCCCTCGGAACATTTGGCAGTGGACAAAGTAATTGTAAAATTCAAAGGCAGAGTTATATTCAGACAGTACATTTCCATAAAAAGCGAACGTTTAGACATCGAAATTTATAAACTGTGTGCTGAATCAGGTTATACACGACATGAGAGTGTAGTTAGGTAGACCCGTGCTGCGACTCTGACAACATGAGTGCAACACACGCGTGGCGCCTTGTTTCGCGGATTATCAGACGAAAACTAATTTGTGTAAATAGTGCAGGCGAATGTGTATGTGTGTGATGATAGAAGAGTGATCAAAGGTGCCACGGATCTTGTGCAGCAACCAGATTTATGTGAGTAATAAAATATTTACCCCACATTTTATATAATGCATATAATTTGCAGGACTAAATTTATTGTAAAAATTTGGGAATATTTTTTCCCGAATTCACCAATTCATTAACAGACTGCGAAATTTTTTTTCATTAAATTTGAATGAAAAGTCTATGACATGCTTTTTTATCTAAGAGCAAGCGTTAGAAATTAAATGCCCAGAGAAAAACCCCGGCTGGGGGACCCGCGCCAGGGGATTTAATCGCGGAGTGAAAGGGTTAACCTTTTAAAGTCTAGCGGTAACTTTACATATGCCCAGATTTAAGATTAAAAAATTCTACATGGTGCCCACATTGCGTTTATGTGTTTTGTACGGATCTCAGAACAAACAGCAACTTTTGCCTTATAAAACATTAAGAGGCTGGTTTTTATAACCGTAGTGGTGAGTGTTTACAGCGTGGTACGCACTGAGTCCTTACATAAAACAGATACGCTTCGTCTTTACAGGGTTAATGAAGATTATCAATACCAGTATCTGAGGAGTGCAGAGACTGGTAAGAAATCAAAAGTATGGTACAAGGGCAAGCATAACAGCTCAATGAAGATCTGCACTCGGGGTGTGTGCACCTACATATTCAAACAAGGAATACAACAACACCCTCACCACATGGCTCATCGATTGAAAATAGCATGTAGCTTACAATCAAAATTGCATATTCACAGGGGTGGTATGTGCTACTTCCCAACCCAGACAGGTCCCAACAAAGGAGCCTGACGAAGTGTCCCACAATGATAGGGCAGGAGGGTCTGTTTAGGCCTGCTACACCAACCCGCCTGGAGCTGGGGGCTAATCAGCCACACACCTAAAAAAATGATGATTCAGAAACTGAAGAGTCATAGCCGGACAGATCATACCGTTACATCACCAACGCAAAAAAGGACAATATGATTTATTTAGTCCCATGGAATGTTCAGAGCTTGTTTAAAATAAATAATGTTAAAGCATAATGAACTAACTCAAAAAATATAAAATTATGATACCTGCCAATGAAGATATCATGTGGAGAGGAAACAATGTAACAGATATTGGCGAATATAGTATATGTTAGAGCAACAATGATAAAAGAAATTATTTTGGTAGTGACTGCCTAATACATGAAAATTTAAAACCATCCATTATAGAATTCGAGCCAGTGAGTGAAAAAATGTGTTATATGAAATTAAAAGGAAAGTTCTGTAATACATCAATTATATATATATACTCATGCAGTGACAGAAAAAAAAAGGACCTCACAAAGGATGAGTTTTATGGACTAGAACTTTACATAAACTATTAAAGCATGGCAGGAAAGCAATACTTAAAAGACTTCAATGCTAAATTAGGAAAAGATAAAACCTTATACCCAAATGTTAGTCACCATAGTCTTCACAGAGAGAAAAACAATAGTAGTTATTCAACTAGCAGATTTTGCAGTGACTAATAATAAAGTAATGAGCAGTACTTTCTTTCCTCACAAGAATATTAGCTCCAGATGGAAAAACAAAAAAACCAAAATGAGCAAATATTGATTGATACTGGGCATGTTAAAGATATAACCGATGGCAGATGCTACAGAAGGGCCAACCGTGATCCTGACCACTTCTTGGAATGAATAAAATTCTGAAATAAAATCTCAGTATCCAGAAAAAGATCTGGTCAGAAGATTAAAAGATATATCACAAAACTCAAACAAGTACACTGCAGACACGAGATACACTACTAGAGAAGAAACTGGTACTTCTAAACACAGTAAAGAATGGCAAGATATCAAAGCATACACGCAAGAGAAAAAGTGATACAATATAAAAATAAAACAACATAAGAATGGTTTGATGATGCAGACAAGCCACAAACACATGACAAAATCCAAATGAAAATGCTAAGGAAGGACACCAGAATAACCATAAAAGAACACAGAGGCTTGCTAAGGACACATGAAATCTGCAGAAATATAACAAAAAAATGTGGAAAGGAAAAACTACAGGCGAAGAAGAGGGTCTGCACAAACGGGCACACTCACGCTTGAACAAACCAAATAACAATGACCCACATATTGCATAATACAACCCCCAGGCATACGTAGAAAAACCTACGCTCAGCGTGGTTTAGAGATTAAAGAACTTACGGCACCAAGTGAGGACAGAACAGCAGAACTTCTGACACATGGAGGTATAAATCTATGAAGAAAAATTTATAATCCGATAATATAGGTAACCGAAGAGGTGCCAGATGACTGGCAAACAGCTCTTACAGGTCCCACACAAAAAAGGCAACAACCTACGATGTGAAATTATACAGCAATTTCTCTGCTCAATGTGATACATAAAATACAAATATCATAACCCAGTACGTGCAACCCAGGGCAGTGGACTCAGTACACAAAACCTCCGACTCTGACTCCTCAATTCTTAAATCTCTGACTCCTTCATAGAAGCTCAACATGCATTACTAATAGTAAACCTAACAAAATGGTGAATGGTATCATAACACATTTTATCACCACCACGTGACACATCAAACTACGTTTTAGGTTTACAACCTATATGTAAATATAAATCAAATGGTTACGACAGTTAATATCCAGTCGAGGAGGGAGTTAGAGTCGGTACATTTTTACTAACTCTGACTCCACCAAAATTCCTTCCGACCCCGATTCCATGGCCCTGCTAGAAACATATACTGAAAACAACTACCTATGCAAATTTAAAAAAGGACGGTCCACTGCTGAACCGGATATTGAAAACATGAACATCGCCTGCACATGCACAGTTATTTTCTCTATTAAACAGCTGCGTTAACCTTTCAAAGCACTGCACTTACTGTATGTACCAGCTGCTGTAATGTTAAAAAACACTATATTTTGCCAAAATGCGATATGTGTTTTGTACAATTGTCAGAATCAAAAGCAATTCCATTCATTTCAACCGCACTCAGCAGCATCTTATCTGTGCAGAAAGAACAGCACTTTTATGTCCTGTTTTCACAAAACACATTATTCAAACAGATTAGGTCTAATGCAGCAGAAAACACAGCACAACGTATCAAAATCCGTATGAATGTTGCTATCTCCATCTTCACTACCACAACTGGACATAAAGATAGAGGTCCTGCAGTAGCATATCAATGAATTTGCATTCCTTCTCCTTCCATGAGCACTGCCACCACTGTCAAAGTCTGCACCAAAGCAAGCCATGACAACAGACTGCAATATGGCACTTTTATGTGCTGGAAGGGTTTGTTCAAATATTATGATTTCAGGACAGAGCTAGCACTCACGTGGACTTTATAGTGATGCAACGTTCCTGCTCATCTTTCCTCGTGTCTGTGAAGCGAGTCTCTCCTGCCTTAGCACTGGCAATGATCCCAGCCTTGGACACCAGGGAGTCTGTCAGTGTCGACTTTCCATGATCAACATGCGCAATCACAGACATGTTGCGGATGTTTCTTTTCTTATCCATCATAGCACGGATCTCATCTACAGTGAAGTTCACCTGGAAATATACATTACATTGCGTGTGCATATATAACAAATGGAGACATTATCACGATAGGGTAACCAGTCTTTAGAGCACACTATGTAACCTGGAAATACCAAAGCACTATCCCAAATATACCTTTCTCAAAAACCGCGTTTATAATGGTCACCATTGGCAAAAACTAATTCCTACCAAAACACGGAGTTAACATGAACCAAGAAAACTGGTTCCAACACAATCTCCGTGCTTGTAGGGGATCGACAAAATTTTAAATCCCATGTGGTACAGCATGCACGTAAGCCTTCCCAAACGGTGTCTGAATTAGTTATCATGACGGCATACTGCATTAAAAACACGCTTCATCATAAAAACATAATTACTTAAAACTCTGGATAGTCTCCACATATGCAGTATAAAACACATGAGGACCTCTAACATGACATTAGGCACCTTGCAATATGTTGCGCAACCTGTTCATTTAACCCACAAAACAGTCACATAAACAAAAAATACTAACACATAACTTGAATCAATGATGCTCTATAAACCATTCTTCAAGAATAATTACAAATAATTATATTTTACGGCTTACCATTTTGGATGTCAGTCGATATCCTCTTACCAATCAACACACTATACGCCAACAATGGCGGACTCCCTGCGAAAGAACGATTGCCACGACGTACGGATCACAGATACTCTGGTATAGTGAGGATCATGCATCACACGGATTACAGATATCTATGCTGAAGTCTACGATATAGGAAGAATGCGACTGCTTCTGCCATCTCTGAGCGACACGCCGTATAACTGGCGTTATTGACAGTAGCGACCACTATCCACATAGTCGGTACTAACATGACATGACTACGGGAGCAAATGGAACACACGAATTCAGGTCTGATCCACAAAATTTAGTATTTGGTCCGCAGTCAGTTCAGCACAAGAGCTCATGCTTCCGGTGCTCCTTAGTTCCGGCCTTCGCTCTCCGGGGATGCTACCCGGCGCAGTTTGGCAACTGGTTACAGATGTTTTGGAGTAGCTTTCAAGGGTCTTGGACCGATTGATTCTTGATGAGAGGACCGACAGACTCTCCCCAAACATCAACAAACAGCCGCCAAACCGCGCTGCGTAATATCCCAGAAGAGCGAAGGCTTAAAAGCAATCGTCCTGACTTGTAAAAAAGAACGGTAGTGAACGTTAGTGAAGGCCACCCAATAAAATCAGCGTGCAAAAAAGTACCAACTGCAACACACGTATTGCAACGGCGGCAAAAAAGAGGCGGGCGCTTTTTGCACACCCCACTAATTAAATAACGAATTTAATAGCCTTAATAGTATTTGGCGCCGATCCCAGTGGCCGCGCGGTCTAAGTCGGAGGTCTGCGGTCGAGCGCTTGCTGGGATTATGGGTTCGAATCCCACGGGAGGCATGGATGTTTGTGTCTTGTGAGTGTTTGTGTTGTCAGGTAGAGGTCTCTGCGACGGGCCGATCCCTCGTCCAGAGGAGTCCTACCGACTGTTGTGTGTGTCTGAGTGTGATCAAGTGAAAATAAACAACCTCGACACCCACTGTGAATAGGTCGAAGAGGGAAGGACTACGAACGAACGAACGAACAAACAATATTCGGCGAGAAGTAAAAACCATGTAACACTTCATTATGGGAATTTCTCCACCCTCCTGTTGATTTAAATTAGTCCCAAAATTTCTCTGCTACGGAAGCAAGTGTGATGAAACGAAAGAAAATTGTAATAGGTAATTATTACCAGCATTAAATTTTCATTCTTGGCGCCCATAGGTACGGACAAAGTTCACCCCGTACCATGCCGTAGAAGGCACAAAGGGAACGCCAAGGTATAGCTCTACTCTTTCTTTAACCTCGGCACTAGATGGTCAACGCCAGATCCCGGCCGATTTATCCTCGGCAAAGCGAGCCGGTACGCATTGTAGAGCGAGCTGGGTGGTTTCCAGCTTCGGTCTGGATGGATACTTAGAAAAGAATACCTCTTGTCCCCCGGTGTTCGTCTATAGAATTCCTGGTAATAATTTGGCGTGCGTTTCGTTGCCTGAAATGAAAAATTAATATAATTTTTTTTGGAGTCGAAACTACCAATGCTTTGAGATCTGCGTTCTTCTGGGATATTACGCAGCGTTGAATGGTAATCTTTACCGACGTTTCGGGACAACGTATGGTCCCTACACATCATGCATATTCTGAATAAAGCGTTGTTTGTAGAAGCGATATTTATGCATGCTTTGTAAAAACTTGTGATGGCAATCGTGGATCACGCCAGTTCCATCTCCGTCAGTACTGACTGATGCTATGGCCCCAACGGTTACTGCCGTACAAGCACAATATTTTCCATCACCAACTGAGTACAGGATGACGAGCAGCTGAATATTCTTTTAGACTATCGACTAAAAAAAATTGCTGTCTTTGATATGGTTATGGAACTATCTGCACAAGTTGGCGCAGTTGGTTGAGGCACTGCGCTACAAACCGGCAGGTCGCGGGTTCGATTCCCGATGGTGTCAGTGGATTTTTTCATTGGCATAATCCTGTCGGTCGCACTATGGCCCTGGGGTCGACTCAGCCTCTAACAGAAATGAGTACCAGGAATATTTCCTGGGGGGTAAACGCGGCCGGTGCGTAGGGCTGACAACCTTACCACCTTCAAGTGCCGATTGTCTAGAAATCTGGGAGCCTCGACCTCCTGGAACCCTAAGGGCCTGTCCAGGCCTGTAATGGGACTGCTTTACCTTCTTTTTTACCTGTTCATTACAAATGTGTTTTGAGCAACTTCGCAATGAAACAGAATGGCAACGGCCATAGATCTCTTTTACCAGAAGCAGCAACAAAAGAAACGTCTGACGATCCTAGTAACAGGACACGTAATTTCGCAACTTGCAGGCCATATTACAACAACTTCGTCCACTGTTTTAAGTAACCTAATCCACGTTTAAAGTAATGCCTACGTCTTATGCTATTAGTAGCAAATTTTATAACGCATATTTGTCGTGGGTTAATTTAAGTCTATTGGCAATATACACCACTACTATCACTGTAAATTTATACAGCAATATTTGCCATCGCGCTAAACCAATGAGACATGCAGTACAGAAGCCGGTGCATTTTCCCGCTAAAATCACTTTCGGTGTCTCTTATGGTCCTCCCCGTGGGTAGGCCCTTATAAGCCCATGTGCTTGTCACGATCCTCTCTCAGATGAGATGTTCTAAATGGACTCGTCAGTCTTTTCATAAATGACTTTGTCAAATGGAATGAGAACACAATTACGTTAACTTCTGATAATTCTAAGTAAGCACTCAAACCGCCGACATTTTAAAGGCGTCTTTCAAATTTCTTTACTCAACGCACTACAAATTGTCTCCGTGTCATAGTAAAGGACTTACAATTGATTATGCTAGATTGTAATACGTTTGCTAGAGCACGGATACAACTTATAGTGTGTGAAATATGAGTCAACAACGAGGTTTACAAGTTTTCTTTTAATGGAGTAGTCTACTGCATTAAAAGATCAAAATAAAAATTTATTTTCAGCGCAGTCTGCAAAAGGGGTGCACAAATCCCAAGCGCCAGCTAGCCTGGGTGACAAAATTCTCTACGTGGCGCCTAGTATTTGTTGATCCTCAGTATGGAACTTGCTTCATGTTATCTTTCTGCGGCCCTGAATTTTGAGGTCTTTTCTAGATTTCTGCAAAACGCGTGTCTCCCCGGTCGACAGCCTGTTAAGACATCCCCTCCTCTGTTGCCAAGGATGATAAATGGACCTACGTGAGACTTCGTCTGCTGTTTTGCAGGGGGATGTGGGGTAGCCTTACGTACACTGGCGATGAGCGCAGATCCTCATGTAATATCCGTTACGTTTGGCCACTTCTAACGAAAACGGCAGAATTTCCTGTAAAACTCCACAATATCAAATGTCATGAATATCCGTTTACGGGCTCTCGAGTTGTTACATGCGCACAGGCGGACTGTAGGAGCTATTTAACGGGCGATCTACACAGATGCGAAAGTGCTTGAAACGCAGGATCAAATTATTTTATGCATACAACATCACAGCCATAATTGAGCATTATTTATTCACCTTCACCAGGTAATAATGTTACAGGGAAATATAAATATATAGCAGTAAGTTCAGTCGTGGAAACAACGGGACTACTTCTTTGGTCCCTTGCAACCCCGCTCATGCACGGCGACGCGATCAGGGTTGAAGGTTCTGCCGCAGCCCAGGCTGCAGGGAACTAAAGACTGCAGGTGTTCCTGCCAAATGGCTTCCATCGTCGCATTGTAATCCATGTCTCCCGTCGCTGCAACAGAGAAACGCTCATGAATACCTACTAAAGATAACACAGGCATTCCTCTTTCTGAAAAACTGCGTTAATCAAGGCTAAACCCTTATGGGAAACTGGGAGTTAGGGACATTCGACCTCTGTTAACACTCGTTTTGGTTGCACAGATAATATCGAATTAATAACAGGTTTAAAAGTGGATTAACACAAGAAAAGTCAATAAAGGACTCATGGCAATATTAATCTCAAACCTACACAACTGGTTTTTGATGCCCCAACAATGTGGCTCAATACGAATTTCAGTGCATAGAACCAAATACCACCGTTACCGGAGCTAGACATAGCCCTAAATGAAGAATCGCCTTCACTGTAACCAGTGCCGGCCACAGCAAAGGCGGAGCCGGAATGCGATCCTTGTGGCGGCCCCTAAAAATTATGGTTCAGCGCTAAAAGAACACAAAGTTTTGGCACATTAAATTAAGTCGGGACGAAAAACTAATATGGTCCTTTTTTATCATTTTTAGAAACTAATAACGCGCGAATCCCCCATGAGCGCGGGGCCCCCGTAAGCATGGGGCCCGTTTGCGTCAAATCTGTCCAATCCGCAGCCTAAGACCGGCACTGATTTCGACACGCATCTTTATGACGCGGTGTTTAGACACAGAAACATAGTTCGCATTCTACTTTGACCTGTAACCTACAAGGAAGGCTCCGAACTGGGCCTGACAAGCATCATGCAAGCTTCAGCTGCAAGAGCCACATAATTTGGTCACACACTGTACGTCCTCTAAAAGACGCCAGTAAAGGCAGACGTCATTAGGCCCCGGTGGCCATCTGGATATGAAGCTCTACGTCTTTAGACTTCGACACTTGCCCGCTATTAACCCTTTAAAGACGAAGCCTGTGTGTTTTATATAAAGACTCAGTGCGTACCGCGCCGTAAACACTCTCCACTTCGGTTATAAAAACCAATCTCTTAATGTTTTATAAGGCAAAAGTTGCTGTTTGTTCTGAGATCCGTACAAAACACATAAACGCAATGTGGGCACCACGTAGAATTTTTTAATGTTAAACCTGGTGGTACGTAAAGTTACCGCTAGGCTTTAAAAGGTTAATGGCCGGCCTCGCACTTCCAGAGCCTCACCACCAGAATAAGAGAAGACGATACGCACTGAATAAGGAAACTGCGTGAACGCCACAGACGAATTGCTGTAGGTCCCCAGTCGTACAGGTCGACACCACGTCACGTGGTTTTCAAAAATATGAGACATTTGGCCGGCGTTATTGATTAACATGAAGGCGCCGACGGGGATCTGCATTATGAATGAACAAAAGACGCAATGAACATCGCAGAGCGCGGCTACAGTTATCCAGGCCTACGCCATTCACCGCTCGTGTTACCACGCATTCTCCACCAGGCTAGTTTACATCTGCCACTGCGAGGGTAAAACTGTTCCCGCATTTAATTACACACCGCGTACTGAGGACCTGTAAAGGGAATGTAGGTGAGGTCAAGCAATTCCTGTACAGGCCTGGACAGGCCCTAAGCGTTCCAGGACGTTGAGACTTCCAGATTTCAAGACAATCGCGCATAAAAGTGGTAGGGTTGTCAGCCCTACGCACCGGCCGCCTTTACCCCCCCCCCCCCGCAAAGAAATATTCCTGGTACTCATTTCTGTTACAGGCTCAGACGACCCCAGGGCCATAGTGCTGCCGGAAGGACCATGTCAGTGAAAAATTCCAATGACATAACCGGGAATCGAATCCGCGACCTTCCGGCTTATAACGTAGTGCCTGAATCAACTGCGCCACCGCGCTCTCCGAATAAAGGTATAAATCCACATATTCTTGGTGTTGGCACTAGACGGAGATACGTGGTTAGCTGCATGCTCCGGCCGCCTTAGGTCCGGGTAAAGAGACCCCAGTACCCATCAGAAAGTCGGTTCGGTCGCCTTCACGGGCAGTCTGGTAGGGACGGCTCCTGTCCGGAATCAAACACTGTTCCAGTGACCCATCTCTACTAACAAAGCCTCTCAATGGACACATACGTACGACAGTTCCATTCAGCTCTCAACTGCACAACCACTGCACCCTAAGGTCCGTTTTATCGTCATCCACAAACACTTTCCAGAAAGTTACCCCACGAAAAGTTTGAATACGTTTCTGGCCTGAAATTTGAAAATATCTGATACCACAGTCTGCTGGTATGTAAAGGTAAAGCAGTCCCATTACAGGCCTGGACAAACCCTTCAGGTTCCAGGAGGCTGAGGCTCCTAGATTTCCAGACAATCGGCACATGAAGGTAGTAAGGCTGTCTGCCCTACGCACCGGCCGCCTTTACCCCAGGAATTATTCCTGGTACTCATTTCTGTTAAAGGCTGAGTCGACCCCAGGGCCATAGTGCGACCGTGCCAATGAAAAATTCCAATAACAACATCGGGAATCTAACCAGCGACCAGCCGGCTTCCAGCGCATTGCCTCAACCAACTGCGCCACCAACCCTTTAAATACAATGGCCGAATATCTGATCGAGTCCTTGTAAGCGCCGCAGGACACAGCAGTTGCTGACCCCACTAGCTGTGGTGATAGTTACGGCAGTACGCAGTAGAACTGAAAGCAAAGTTACACGTACAGTAGTACATACTGCGTAGCAAGGCACAGTCTTTCCAATTAATATTGTAAGTATATTTCGTAATATGGTTATGTACATAGTCACATCGATGTACGTTATTATGGTAAAGTTACAGTTGCCGACACGCACACTCTTCTTATTAATTCCCACGTCTAAACAGGTTGTCGCAGCGTATATTGATGGCCTAGCAATTTAGCACGCGTGAATGTAATATGCGGCCGGATTTTAGCGCGAAACTTATAGTGGCGGCAGTTTGTAGTTTAGGCACTTTGTAGGCTAAGGGAAACCAGGGGTACGCCCCGTGTTATAGCCAAGCTACCCGCGTGTCCAACAAGAGTTTACACCCCTTCGGACCTTACGTGGTTTTAAAACTTGGTAACCTAACCTCAACCCGGAATCAGGTTACCTCAATATAAGCCTCGTTATTTCTAACGGTAATCCAGAGTAGGCACTGCGACGCTCTATCAGGCTGCAGTTCCGAACCCCCACACGTAAAGTCAAATACTGGGGAACTAGACGGTTGAACTAGACCAAATGTGGTGATTAGTTGATTAGGTATGTTACAGGGAGTTTAGAATTTGACAATTAATTTGTACCAAACGTCAGGTTATTGTCAATTAGGCACTCCCCAAGGTACCTCATATTCCTTATCCTTGTATTGTAGACATTCTGCAGATATTATAAACGGAACGTAGCAGAAAATTTTATTGAAAAATTGTGATGTTGAGCTGTTATTGACAAGAAGCTACAGGTTGAAGCAGCTTTCTTAAACACGCACTGTGCTTCGAAAGCTCGATCATGCAACTACGTCTGACAGCTGTGGAGGTCTTGGCGACGGAAACATGCACAAGCAACACACAAAATGAAGGAAACAAAGTCCATTAAACAAATCTATTTTCAGTTATATCTAACCAGCTCTCTGGTATCAGAAAACAAAGTTCAAAATCTTCAATAAAAAAACCTGCAATCTGACACCGTGTTGAGCCCGAGGGAAGTAAATCAGTGCGTAATTCTGCCAGTGCTTTCGTCAGGCATAGCATAAATCTCTTTAACCCTTTAAAGACGAAGCGTATCTGTTTTATATAAGGACTCAGTGCGTACCGCGCTGTAAACACTCTCCACTTCGGTTATAAAAACCAATCTCTTAATGTTTTATAAGGCAAAAGTTGCTGTTTGTTCTGAGATCCGTACAAAACACATAAACGCAATGTGGTCACCACGTAGAATTTTTTAATGTTAAACCTGGTCTTATGTAAGGTTACCGCTAGGCTTTAAAAGGTTAAGAATCCCCCGACTGCACCAGCTGTATTTCCCCTCATGCGCAAATATACGGTCATGAAAAGGAAGTCGGGCGGCAGTTTTCTATTCGAAGCGAAAGTCCGCACAAAGATACAAATCTACAGACGTAAGGAGAAACGTCCCAGGGACGCAGCCCCGG
>BLKM01006181.1:163790-280850 GCA_013340265.1 Coptotermes formosanus | reverse complement strand
CTGGTACGCAACTACTGTAGCTATGCCTGTGTAGTGCAGTTGTATAATGGTTCCTGGTACGCAACTACTGTAGCTATGCCTGTGTAGTGCAGCTGTATAATGGTTCCTGGTACGCAACTACTGTAGCTATGCCTGTAGCCGGATACCTTGTGGAATCACTCGAAGTATACAGCTCTACTCTTTCTTTAACTTCGGGGCTAGATGAGGGTGGGTGGTCGACGCCACGCCGCGGCCGCTTTACCAACAGGAAATGACCCGGTAACCGTTTTACAGGGGGCTGGGTGCGCCCCAGGGCCGGTCTAGACGGGTGTGGAAAATCTCGCACCTACCAGGGATTCGATCCCAGGACTGTCCACCCCGTAGCGAGTTGCTATACCGACTGCGCTATCCAGGCCCACAATGCTACTACTACTTACACTACTATTACTACTACTACTAATAATAAGAAGAAGATGAAGAAGAAGAAGGAGAAGAAGAAGAAGAAGAAGAAGAAGAAGAAGAAGAAGAAGAAGAAAAGTTTAAAGAGACTTAACCTGCACCCAAACACCTATATACAAATGCAAAATGTGGCAATTCTTGGCACATGTTCAATTGTAAGAAAGTTCATAAATTACACATAAGACCACCGAGCCTAATCCTGTTGATGATACATCCCAGGATAGGTGAATATTTCCCAGCCAAAGCTGAGAAGTGAGAAATTCGGATAATAATAATAATAATTGTGACCAGAAATCAGTGAATTTGGAAAGCAGGCTTTATTGGTTCTATCTGCAAATTCTGGTTTGTATCCTACATTAGACGGCAGTAAGCAGCCTACATAGCGTAGTCGATATAATGATGATCCAGTGTTCGATTCCAGGCAGGATAATGAGGTTTTTATCTCCTCCAAAGCGTTCAGACTGGTTCTGGAACCTACACAACCTCATAGTCAATTAGCATCGGCGATTCTTTCCCCCTGCGGTAAAGCGGCCGGATCGTGAAGTGACTATGCACCTCCATGCAGTGCTGAGGTTAAAAATGAGTACAGCTATGCCTGTACCCCCCGTAAGCATTCATGGCGTGGCCACGGACAACTTTCTTTCCATTAGATGACAGTGAAATAGTCCAGAGAGAAAAAAGTTATACAGGCCTACAGGTCACGCAATGGCACTGCCCTTCAGCGTGTTCATTGATATCTTTCACGTGGCTACTTCACAAGTGATGTGGAAGCACAGTGCTGTTACGGCTACAGTTGAATCCATCGCGCGAAGGCCGTTACGTTACGAACGCACTGCAAGCGTGTGGCTTAACCCTTTAAAGACGAATCTTATCTGTTTTAGATAAGGACTCAGCGCGTACCGCGCTGTAAACACTCTCCACTTCGGTTATAAAAACCAATCTCTTAATGTTTTATAAGGCAAAAGTTGCTGTTTGTTCTGAGATCTGTACAAAACACATAAACGCAATGTGAGCACCATGTAGAATTTTTTAATGTTAAACCTGGTGGTACGTAAAGTTACCGCTTGGCTTTAAAAGGTTAAGAGGTCAGAGGATAGAAATTGCAAGGATGGAATGAGATTTTAACCAACAACAAGAAACATATGCAAGCGGTCGCACTGACCCCCCTGGTTCAGCAGTAGACTGCTGACACCAGTACAGAACAATACACAACACAGCGACCCGATCCGCTTCGGATTGAGTCATGTGTTAAGGTAACTGCCTGGAACAGAGGCCTTTAAGAAGTTAATGCGGCATTTCCTCAGCCATATATAAATCCCTCTTTCTCTAACGAAGATTCACCATTTTATGCACAAGAACTCATGACTGCAATATCGCGTGTCTGTGTGCGTACCTGTTGATTGGTGTTCTTGGCGCCCTGGCCCGCAGGAGGGCGACAGCTTCTCTGATGAACTTCTAATCTGTCAGGGTTAAAAGTTCGACCGCAGTTCCCACAGGGTACCAGATGCGCCTGAAAAACACAACATCACGCATTTTAAAACAAGCGAAAGAAACTAATGCGTAATGGGGTGCCATGTCCTTCCGCAAGCTTACGTGATCCGCTTTCTTGTATCCTCAGCTTTATATGAAAGGATAATGAAGAGTCATTACCATTTAAAATATGTTATAAATTACATAAAAGATTTCGATTAAATTTTGTGGGTGGGTGAATGGTAAGTACGTTATATAAACACTCTGTACACACATATAAATTATATACGACGGGATGATTACGTTCAGTGAACCCCAAGGCCGTCGCCTATTTTAATAATATCACTATGCAGTAGCATGCAGGGGTCAAGTCAGGATAGCAGGTGACCGGTCGAGATTCAAACCACGTACATTCTTGCAGAACTTGAGCCAACATAATCAGTATTTGAAATGGTGGAGACAAGGATTGCACAAATAATTTTCATGAGAAAACCATCTCGGAAATGTCTATTTGGAAAACAGAAAAGAAAGTTAGTGTACAGTATTAAATAGATTTTAGGGACATGGACTACGAGGATGGGAGGTGCGGATAACTGGTACTAGCGGTACTGCTTTTAGGGTTCTGCTTTTAGGGTTCTGCTTCAAGGATGTACAGTACTACAGGTCACTGGAATGAGTCACGTAGGTGACGGACATGACAGGTCTCCTGACTTCCTATTCTGCCTTTCATTGCACTCTGCTTTAAGTCCGGTCTGGCCTATGTCAACTGGCCCACAGCAAACGTTATCACCATCAGCATTCATGCAAACAGAACGGCTAGACGACAGGAGGAGAATTTAGGGAAGGACGAGGGATGGGGTCGAGTCAGAGCTGGAGGAATGTATGGGGGTGGGTCGATATATTGGACTTCTTTCTGTGACTTCAGAGAAATTAAACTGGTTTTTATTCGATACTAACACAGGGGCCGTTGAAAGTTCAACGTCAAATTGTTCTTCTTAAACGTGAGTACTGAATGTGGAGAAAAAATACTAAGACGCCAACTTCTGCATGCGTGCAATATCTGCCTGACATACATAAAAATTCCTTAAAGTACCTGACATTAATAGCAATCAGATTAAAGAGAATAACGGAGAGAATAGAAGGACATGGGACACTATTTGTTATCAATTGTGATCATAATTCTGTACGCCAAAAGGCAGAAAGACCCGGGGAAGTCCAATGAAGAGACTTTTGGATAACTGAGATCGGAACGGGTCAACAAGTGGTCCAAGTCCATGGTAGATACATGATGATGACGATGATGATGACGATTCTGTGATTAAGAAATTACAATAAAATGCAAAATGGTAAATTTTACCCTTAGAACAGGCCATGAAGGCGCAGAGGGGCAGTACAGGTAGGTATAGTTCTACTCTTTCTTTAACCTAGGTGCTGGATGGTGGTCAAGGCCACGCCCAGGCTGTTTTACTCCCGGCAAAGAAACCCGGTACAGGAGGCTGGGTGGGCCTGGGGGCCGATCTGGCCAGGTGCGGAATATTTCGCCCTCACCGCGATCAGATCCCCGGGCCGTCCAGCCAGTAGCAAGTCGCTGTATCGACTAGCTATCCTGGCCCACAATAAAGTACTATAACAACTAAAATAAATAAAAATACACTCAATCATAACGCTGGTACATGCGTATACTTCATATGATTTTATACTACATGTTTCGGCCTCTTTTGTACATCACCGGGTACGTCTGAATTACGAAAACTGTTAAGAGGAAGGATATGTTAGCAACTGTCCTTCCTCCTGATACTCTGTTGCGTTTAGATGTACTTGATAAGGGCCAAAAGATGCTGAAAAAAGTAGTATAAAATTGTAATGAACAACCACGTATATACGTGTCGTGATTGAAGGTACTGTATTTTCATTAATCTTGGTTCATATCTTTGACAGATGGATGTTCCAACAAAAACTACAATGTCCATCAGAAGGAAAGACAGTTGGCAGCTATGGAATCTAGCGCGGGGTTCTTATGGCAAGGCATTCGCAAACCAAGACGTTTAAAAAAGCACAACTCGAAATATTTCTTTTCTAATTTTGTTTTCTTGCAGCCCTTAATGTTACATTTCAGCATATTTCAACACACTTTAAAAGATTTATTAAAACAAGCTGTCTTAAACTTCCACTCCAACCACTCATTTTGTGAATCCCTTATTTTTTCGTACCAACTGCTGGCGGTAAGCTTTATCCAGTTTTGGTACGAGTTAGTGAATTTGCTAGAGCGAATGGGTTACATTTAGACCCCTTCGACTAATTTAAATTTTAACTCACCATCCATGGAGTAGATATCCCATAGTCCGACTTCGTTCCTGTGGACGGATTTTTATTATATTTGGCGCAGTATACCCCATAATTATCTTTAAACAACTGTCGAAAATTCTAGCTCTTATCTTTATTTTATGGTGAGTTACGGCTGTCAAACGCAGACACACCGACACCTCGTTTTGTTAGAAAGTTTACGAAAATTATGTAATCGTATGTAGAAAAGCCACAGCAGGGTTTTGTGCGCCAGCATCAATCAATCGCCGCGGTCGCTAGATGACTTATCTTACACATGTGTAAAGCGGGGCAGCCTGCTAGACACTCTGCAGGCATCATTACCTGATCAGAGAAGTAAGAACTCTAACTAACGCCTTATCATCATTTGACAAACATGCAAACTAATTAAATACCTCATAAAATAGAATTGATTAGACGCTAACTGTTACTCAGCCAATTAATAAACTCCCCGCCTTTAAGAAAAACCGCAAGTTTAGTACAGCAGTCCCTGTCTTGAGCTACATGTCTCCAGACCACAATCTCTCATCCCGTTTCTTAAATTTCCGTTTTAATATTATTCCTTTAGGTACTCCTAGGTATTCGAAATAGTGTATTTCTTCAGCTACTCGCAGCAAAATCAGTACGCACCCTTCCTTTTCCCATTCATGACACATGCCCCCTCAATCTCATCCTCAGCATGTTTTTCACAAAGGCAGAAATTTTACCACACCTTCATGGTCTCCAATCTGGAAGTGTCTGTTAACATGGAGTTCTCAGGCATGACTTACGAAGACCGAGAGACTCCGAAAGCGCAGAACCGGTCTGGCGAGCTTCGATATCCACTTAACCTACAGGATCACCAGAATGGCCGGTGATTTCATCCGAAGCGGTGGGACTTTATGCCCACACGCTTTCAAAGCCTCCTTGACACGTGGGCTGATGGCACAAAGGTGACTCTGAAGGTAGCTGTCTGTCCACACATCAGGTTATGTGTCTACTTATGGTGTACAGGCTTCTGTCGTCTGGCATGTGGCGCCGTGTTGTCTGGTAGAAATGTACTGACATTCCAAAACAATTACGCCTCTTCTAAAACCATGACGATGGCGTGCAGTAAGGTCCTCTGAAAAGTCGGTGTATTTATACCTGACTACACGGAGTCACGTCCCGGAAAACAGGACCCTTCAAAATCACTACAGTGAGAACCTCAAATCTTATTTATAATTTGTTTAACGACGCAGTGGATTGCAGGCTGTTGGTGTACAGCTTCGAAAGGTATGATGGTTACTGAGTAAATGAAAAGAAATTGATAGGATAGGAAACGAAGCTACCGTGGCCTAATTTAAAGTGTCATTCCGGTATCTGCCTACCACAGGGGCGTAACAAGTTTCTTCGAAAAAGGCCAAATCCATCACTGTGCGCTGGGTCGTGGGTCACACGTGCAGAAATCGCAAAAAGTGGTACACCCAACGGCCTAAATTATTGGGTACTTCTGCACAACACACACACATTACAAACGTGGCCGCGGATTGGACACCCCTGGCCTAGAGGGAATGCGGATGGCCGCAACTTTGAGGACACTCCGTGACCCAAACAAGACTCGAACAAACGGTCTTACGCACAAAAATGAAACATGTTAGGGCTTCACAGAATTTATGTGAGGGTTGTTTGGTGTGCATACGACGTTTCGGGATTACAGGCTACCACCGTCTTCAGGTTATTTGCCGCCATTTTCATTGCTTTAGCCTAGCAACGTACAGATAAGTAGCCGGGACAGTTCGGTGTCAGAACAGTGACCCGGCTGCCGGCTGGAATTCGAGGAAATATGTGTCGAATGCCCACAGTGTAATGGGATTTTCTTCTGCTCCAAAACGTTCAGACCCGCTCTGAGGCCTACCCAACCTCCTATTCAATGGGCACGGGGTTATTTTTCCGGGAGTAAAGCGACTGCAGCATGAAGCTGGTTGCTTATGTCATCCAGTAAAGAGGCTGAGAATAAGTAGAGCTACACCCGTATGTCTGCAGTGCATGCAACAGGGACAGCTTTACCTTACGGCTACCTTTGCTTTGGAAGTTAATATTCGCTCAGCTAGTAAATAATTACTCTCCAGTACACACATTCCAACCCTCTCTTCTAAAACCCGTTCTAGTATACTTTCCACCAACTCCTGGGTCCTCAAAATGGTAGTTTTGCTTTAGGTTTTCAGGCCACATTTCGTATGAATTTTGATGTCTCCCGTGTGTGCTACGTGCTCCGCCCACCCCACCTTCCTATATTTGATCATCCCCACAATATTTGGCGTGAAACAGTTACAAATTACAAAATCTGCTGCTTCCTTGTCACTTCCTTCTCCTCAGATCCAAATACTGACCTCAGCACCTGTTCTAAGTCTGCTTGACCTGCAAGATGAACGCATTAAAATCCATCGAAACGTTAGTCATTGTGGATTCAACAGCCGACGCGGCGTAGCATTCCATAAATCTCGATCTTCACCTTCACTCTGCGTTCTTTTCTCAGAGTCAGAAATCATGTTGCACACCCATACAAACTAATAGAATAATTTTATATTGTTTGTACCGTGCATTTTTTACTATATAAATACAGTTACCAACTAACGCACTTAATCACTTTCATACCCTACATGCTTCGGTGTACATTATGACGCTATCATCAGACGCTGATAATGGCGTCATAATGTATGCCGAAACATGAAAGTGATTAAGTGCATTAGTTGGTAACTGTATTTATATAATAAAATAAGTTTATGGAGCGGAGTCCTGCTTGAGAAGCCAATGGTTGCTCAACTAGTCAAGAAATTCCCCGCATTTTATGGAACCCAAAATTTCATTACCGCTTTCACAACATCCCGTCACTTGTCTCTATCCTCAGTCACATCAGTCCAGTCCATGCCCTCCCATCCTATTTTTTAAGATTCGTTTTAATATTATTCTCCCTTCAACTTTTGTCTTCTAAGTCGTCTTTTTCCCTCAGGTTTCCCACCAAAATCCTCTACGCACCTGTCCTCTCCCTGCACGTGCCACCTATCCTGCCCATAGTATTATTCTCGATTTGACCACTGAGTAATATTTCGTGAGGATACAAAACATTAAGTTCTTTGTTGTGCAATTCTCTCCAGTCCCCTACTCCAACTGTCTTCCTCAGCACCACACTCTCAAACATCCTCAGCCCACGTTCCTCCCTGAAAGTGAGAGACCAAGTTTCGCACTCATATGAAAGGCCAAACTAAATTATATTTCTGTACAGTTCGTCCTTTATCTTTTTAAAAAGGAAGCGGAAGACAGAAGATTTTCGACTGAATGGTGGTAGGCGGTGTCTGAATTTAACCTTCTCTCATTTCTTCGTACATAACATTTCAGCTTTATATTTGAAATTTGTCACATTTTCAAATAACTATTGGCTGTCATCATCATGCAGTGACTTTTCCTGCATTCTGCTCATGAGATAAGAATATATATATATATATATATATATTGTTTTCTTAGTATCCACTTCTAGATTAACCTCCTTACCAGCAACCAATAAATTCTCTGCGTTCCTCTTTACAGCATTTAGGTTTCCGCCCAATCAAATATCATCATCATCAGCAGCAGCAGCACAGACGAAAGTCTGATGTCTGACGTCCAGTTTCAGTCCCTTCTGCTTTGCTCGGACTTTCCTAATGGCACAGTTAGCGCACAAGGCAGAAGACAGTTTTACAGTTTAGAGTATTTTAAACTTCGCATTTTTCGATTGCTTGCTCTAGCTTCTCTAGTTATATGGCTACACAAACTTACGAAAGTGATCGCTGTATCAGGCTCTTGGACCGCTAAAACAATGGAGTCCTGAGTAACTACAAAATTTTAGACGGAAGATCCTCCCGCCATCTGGTTAGTTTTGCAAGATCTGAGGTTCTCTTGGCGATAGGTATGCTGACCACAGTCTTCTGAGATGTGACGTCGTGTAGTCTGGTAGAACACCTGGCGTCACAGTGAGGTGCCCCACTATGCTTCCCACGCTGTGTCCATGCCACACATTTTTGTTTTCTCCCTCTGTCCGTCCGTACATGCAGGCGCAGACGCAGGCCTTTCGGTCCGTACAAGGTGACGTCCTCCTGTTTCTGTCTCACCAGCCTTGCACCAGTGGGCTGATCATGGTGCTGATGCAGACCAGATACAGGCCAGCAATGTCATGCGTCACGGGAGTGAAACTTGTATTCTGTTGGTCATTCTTACGCAATACATCCCGAACGCCATGGAGCGGAGCCCGTGCTAACCAGCTGATACATTTCGCACATTTAACAGAACATAAAGTTTTATTACCCTCTTCAAAACGGTACCCAACTTGTTCCCATCCTGAGCACAACAACCCACTCGAAACCTTCCCATTCAATTTCTTTAAAACCTACTTTAATATTACTCTTATCTGTGATTAGATGTTGCAACGTTTTGTTTCCTTGAAAATCTTCCGACCAAAATTGTGTATGCGTTTCTCGTAACATCTGTGTGTGCTTCATGCCCTACCAATCTCAGCGTCCTTGGTGTTATTATCCTAACGAAACTACGTCACAACATTTATATTAGCCTTATATATGTGTGTGTAGCCGCTGATTCGAATCCAGCCTAAGGCTTCACAATGTTCTGCATGTTGCTACACCTGCCTTGCAAGGACGGAGAGCATTATGGTATCACGACAGTATGTTACCCACAGAGTGGGGTCTGCACCACTTAACGGACACTGGAAACACTTGTGATTAATATTCTACAGCTAAAACCACACGAATTTTGTATTTTTTTTGCGTGGTATTAAAAATAGCACGCATTGGATAGCGCAGGAAGGCATATATATGTTTGGACGACCTAAACTGACGAGATCACAGGAACGACCTAGATGTAGATGGTACGGAAATATTAAAACGGATTTTCAATAGATCGGGGATTTATTTGGCTGAGGATACAGCCCTGCGCCAGCCAGCTGTGACAATGGTAATAAACTGTTAAGGTGTCATCTGTCGGTGAATTTGATTAGCTGGGAAGCTATTAGCTTCTCAAGAGGGACTTAAGGTCCACTTACCTGTGAGGCCTCCCATGCGAAGGCATTCCACTGCTCCACGGTAAGCGGGCTTCTGGGCTTCTCAGGGGCAGTCCGCTGCAAGTGAGCAGGCAGCTTCGCGTTCTCCCTTTCCCACCTCTGGAACAGCAAGACAGTTCCCGTGACGCGAAAGACCAAAAATGGTACGAATATGTTTGCCAACACTCGGAATTTTAAGCCAGAGTGGATGACATCTGTGCTGCATACTTGGAAGCTCCCCCGTTTGAAATATTGGCCCGGGGACGGCTCATCCTGATTAGTTTTCGTGACTTTCCTCAGTTCCTCCAGACAAATACCAAGGCTGTTCTTTCCACATCATTTACAATTAATTAGTCATTCTAGTACCAAGGATGGCTCAGTCGGTATAGTGACTACGCTATGAGCTGGGAGACCGGGGAACCGGTGTACAATTTCTGCCGGAGGCAAGTTCTTCACAGCGTCCAGACTGGCTTTGGGCCCACATGGTTTGTGTTCAGTGCGTATCGCGAGATCCCTCAACAGGCGTGAAGCGGCCGGAGCATTAAGCTAAAAACTTTGCACTCTTTACTGGCAAATACCAGGACTGAAGAGTGGAGCTATGCTTCTATACTCCCACACGTCTTCAAGACGTGGTGCTCAATTACGCAAGGAGACAACTTTATCTGCAAGTTCCAGACAGAGGATAAAATCCCTGTTTCATACCCTAGAGGTTCCGGGCTCAAATCTCGGTCGAGACACAGGCTAACATGAGTGAATTTTTCGTGTTTTTAGGCGCGTTCTTAAAGTTGCGAAAAGTGGGCATTAGCTTTGTCATGTCTGCCCGCTTCTCTGTAGCGTCGGTACGCATGGAAAAACTCGACACCTACTGGACGGATCTTCGTGAAATTCTATATTCGGAACATTTATTAAAATCTGTCGATAAAATTCAATTTGCCTTAAAATTGGACAAAAACGTTGGGAACTTTTTATGAAGACATATGTATGTTGCTGATAATTTATTTCTGAAGTCTTGCCGCAGTAAAAAAAAACAGTTTCATTTAAAGGTTGTAGAGAAAATCAAAACACATGTCTAGCAAACACACTTTTTTCAGAAAGTCTTTCGTTTACGTGATAATTACGAAAAACACGGCAACGCCAGAGGGGCCACAGATCATCGATCACAATACAGCGCAAAGAAGATTCGATTTGCATGCTGGGTAATTAAAACGATAACACATATCGCACTAATAGTTAATACTTATTGTTTGAAACTGGGTGAAACTTTGAGGTCAGTACGCATTTTGTATGAGGAATAATTAAGGCAAAAATGCACAGCCATAATTTATAATAGGCCTACAGGTGCTTACTGGTATGCAATTGATTATAACTACAAAAGAAGTGGCGCCACTTATCGCAGATTCAATATGGCTGCGGTGTGACATACAGAACAACCAATGAAGCCGACTTCTCGTGGTAACGTCACGTTTCTGTGCGGTGACAGATTTTATCTTGCCATTTACATCAGGCACAATTACGGAAAATGAAAACGTGCAAACACAATACTTAACATTTACTGCTCAATATCTAGGAATATGAAATTTGTTATGTACGTGTATATTGAGTGTAGGTACAAATTGTGTATGAAATATGGATTGTAAGTCAAAAATTACAAAATATTTCGTCGCGCTGAAGGTTTGAAGTTATTTATGGCGGACAAATTTAACAAAAATACGTCAACTTCGACACATACAAAGTGTTTAAAAGAAACACGACAACATACTCTAACAACAAAGATAACATCCTACAGTCTAATATATGTACAAAATGTGAACAACAATGAAAACACGTCACCCGTAGCGGATTAAGTGGTACGACAATATAAGAATGGGGTCAGGAAGCGAAGATCCAAAAGCGCCCCAGTGTCACGGTATACTTATATTTCTGTCATGTTTTCAGTACTGCCAGGTAAGTGTGTGATTCATAATTCAAATCGATCATAAGCTAGCCCTTTCAAGGACTTTCCTACGCATATTCACTATTGATTAGTCACTCCACTGTGAAGTACGTAGCTGAAAATCTGGAAATAAACCAACAATTAATCAAAACCCTTCATTTCAATTATCTTCCAAAACACAACATAAATCCAAATTATAGTTATCAGTGATTCCAAACGAAGTACCTTGCAGTTAGCATGAAAGATGTCAAACATTCCCTGTCTCATTTCAGTCTCACGACCGCACAAACGGTTCACAAATACAGGATATTACCATTAATATGCTTAACAGAGTTGACCTTTCACCTTCTATTATTGTGTATATCGTGAAGGTGTATTCAGCACCTTAATTGCAGCGCTTCCAGACCTTTTGACCCCACAGACACAACAGAGAAGCCTCCACTGCGATCAATTCCGCACTGACCTCAGCACCAAGCACTCGCATGCACAGACAGATAGGCCTATTTGTACTTCGTACCAACTAACGAAGGCGCCGTGTTAGGGAATGGACTACGGGCTGGACAACACACGGTTTGGGTATCGATTCCCGACTGAGGCAACAGTGTTTGCTCTTCTTCCAGGACAGCCCCAGCACCCATCCAGCGCCCTGTTCAACGCCTGTCCGGGGCCCTTTCCTGGACGGTAAAGACCACTGACCACCTCCATCTGTGTCGAGGTCAAGTGAACGAGGAGTTACACCTCCGCCCTCCACACATCTTCATGGCGTTGTGCTTAGTTAAGCCCAAAGACAAATAAGTATACCCATTAACAAACCCTGGGGGGGGGGGGGGGGTTCGAGACAAGACGCATTAACAGTGCGAGAGCTATTGCATTTACTCATTTTTGTGCGTTGGTGTGTTGCCTAACGACGATGTGGGTAGCACAGGGGCTACACACTGGGGATTAATAACCAGTGTTGCCTGTTAGCCTAAAAGGTGATGATGATGCAGAACAATGGGCAGAAATTCGCAAGTCATTTATTTACATTAGCTGACTTAGTTTCCTTTACGTATTTGTAGATCGCTCTCCTTCATTCTCCCTTTAAAGCACAGTAAAGGTAAAGGTCACCCACATAACATGCTATAGTAGGCACAGAGGGAAGTAGTCATTCTCAGTTGCGGTGCTAGATCGGGGTGAATTTTAAAGCAGAGTTTTTACTATATATATATACCACGTGATTTAACATTAACATCTCCGCACTTTACTCGCAAAGTGTATTTGTGTGTTCCGCCTGTTTCTCACGCGAAACAGTGATTATTTCCCCAAAACATTAAGCAGTAGGTCTTTGTAGTCGTAACAAATCTTGTACTCGGTGCAGAAAGAAGTTAACTTATATGTGCCACCTCAGGTGTACCACGGCTCAGACGGCTGGTTGCTGGCCTCTCACCGCGAAGGCCCGGTTTCAATCCTGGGCCAGTCAATGTAAAATCTGGGACGGAGCGCAGGGCCGACTTTTGGTCGGCTGGACCGATTTGACACACTCGGGCCCCGAGCTCACGGGGGAAATTAAATAAATAATGTTTGACTGATTGCTTGATTAAAAGTGAATAAAGATGATACAAATGGATCGCTTTAATTTGTCATCCTAACTGACGTTAATATACCAAAACATTAGTCCTTCTTTTGCTCTGCACAATAACTTCTAGCGGCCCGCCACAAGGATTGCAATTGGGCCCCGCGTTTGCTAAGGCCGGCACCGCGGACAGGCACAGCTTTCTCTCCGACTACTCCGCTTCCTCCCTGCCAGTATTATTCCACCAATTCTCAACACACGTCTCCATTTTAATATTACACGTATCAGAAGGACAAGCGGGCGAAACTTGGAAAACTTTAAAGATAAAAATACTCTTTCAGACGTCGGAGAGCAGTACACACGGAACAAAATCTTCATATTGTTATTAAACTACAAAATAAAAAGTATTGCTTGCGACATTATCATGCCGTCTGCGCCTTTGTGTTCCATATCAATCGACCGATTTTCGCGAAGGTCTCTAGGCAAGTTATGCCATTTGAGACCGCTGCAACGTTGTAATTTTCAGATTACTTTCCTTAAAGGGGAAAGTAAGAGACTTGTGACATAACCGTGCTTTCCTCTATGTCTCTTGGCTTCAACACCTGAACAAACTGACCACCTGCTACCAAACCCAGTATGAACGTTACGTCACTGGAGGTCACATGACTGCAGTATGATTCATTTTTTTAATCTCTATCGTCAATAATCACAATATGATGGCACGTAAACTAGCAAGTTAGATGAGCCACTAGCGTCGCCTGGTATAAAGTACATAAAGTTAATAGTTACCTTTCAATAAATATGTAAGTTTAAATTATTTTTCTGTAGAATATAAAATAATATAAAATAATATAAATGTCGAATGTACGAAAACTCCTGTTTTCATCTGATGACGATAAAAAATGGACAGTTTTATACAAGCGTCTAAAATTTGCTAAGACGATAGTTAAAAAATACACACATATATTGTGTACGAAATCTTGTTGTCAGTCTGTAATTACAATATGGCGACAGTGCGAATCATTTAGGCCGCTTCCCAAAAATTTACCGTAGACATAACCGTTACTTAATAAATAATATCTTTACAACAGTAAAATAATAATGATGATAATAATAATAATAATAATATGACAATACAAAACTGAAGACTGTGAAAGCGAGCATCTCTTATTCTGAATTCAGTTCTTTCTTACGTATTTGGACCTACGTTTAACTGCTAGAGAGTCACGACTATAAAGCCAGTAACTGTCCCCAGCCTCCTCCTGACACGAAAAATTCTTTACATTTGTCCACGAATAATTCCTGGCGCCTCACGTGTCGCTGAACCGTGCCACAATGATGCCTGGAACGGAAATTAATTCCCTTTTGTTAGGGATACAAATATACGTGCTGCAGGCAGTCCGCACTTTCTTTGTGGTTGGAATGTTTTGATCCCATTTACAAAATGCGTCCAGACCACAAAAAATAGGTCTTATTTTATTATTTCACCTGAATTCAATTTCTTATTGACAGGTATCGCGGGTAAGAACCTAGACGCTATACAACATAATTGATGCTACATGATTTTTGATAACTTACTGTTGTTCACATTTTCTGGATAACAAATTGTCTCTAGAACCAATCGCACAGACTGACACATGTGCTCCTAAACCAGATACAAATCAAAATACCTTCTATAATAATAGACAACAAACTACGATACCAACACATTACTGATAATAAATACAAAAATGGGAAACTAAAGAAAATTTTTGACCCGTATTACGATACATATCACATGCCACGGAAGCTTTCGTCTCAAAATCACATCTAAGAGGTCAATTTATATTCAAAAAACAACGATAAATTATAATAAATATGACACTAAATAAATACATACATCACGCACTTCCTATTATTAATACATTTTATTAACCCTTTAAAGACGAAGCGTATCTGTTTTATATAAGGACTCAGTGCCTACCGCGCTGTAAACACTCTCCACTTCGGTTATAAAAACCAGTCTCTTAATGTTTTATAAGACAAAAGTTGCTGTTTGTTCTGAGATCCGTACAAAACACATAAACGCAATGCGGGCACCACGTAGAATTTTTTAATGTTAAATCTGGTGGTATGTAAAGTTACCGCTAGGCTTTAAAAGGTTAAAAAAGTTTAACATGCGCATTGGGTGTACCCCACAAAACCGAACGCTTTAGTGGGCTTTTAATATTTGATCGTTACAATAAATCCAAAAATATATAAAAAAACTTATCATATTTTATAAGAAAATGGTACGACCTGTCTCACCTGGTGTGGTCTTATGACTACATGCCCAGCATGCATATGTGCTTGTAATTTTAACAGGCTCAGACTCCAAGCTTGTATTATATACATCGCTGATGAAACAAAAATTTGTCGTAACCTACCGATACACGAGACAGAAAAAACTGACAGATCATCAATAAAACCACACTTACACTTGTTAATGGGTACCGGGTCTCTTTCCCGGGGATAAAGCGGCCGGGGCGTGGGGCTAGCCACCCCATCCCCTCCTCGTGCCGAGGCTCACGAACGGATAGCGCTATACCTCTACCCCCCTCTTGGGCCCTCAGGGCCTGTTATAGGGTGAACCTTTACCTTTACTTACACTTGTTACGTTTCTACGAAAATATAAGGACAGACAATTTTTTGTGGACACAGCGTTCTAACAGAAGGTGCGTTTGTAACCCAACTTTCTAGTAGTGCGGGGAATCTCAGTTTGATGAATTGTGTGGGTTACGACGAATTGCCGTTTCGTGAGCGATATATATATATATATGTATATATATGTACATATATATACATATATATGTACATATATATGTATATATATGTACATATATATGCTTTCCTGACATCTCAAGGTTAGGCACACACGCAATATATTCATACGTACACACAACACGAGTACAAACAAAATAGCGTTTTTTATCCCTAAGAATAGTCCGGAGGATGGCTTAAAAAATATACACCGAAACACGCTGTCGTTCTTACAGCCCTGCGAACGTACACTAAACACAAGAATGAAGTTGTGTCACCTGGAAGAAAGTAATGTTTATGGGTCACTAACACAACGGGATGAACTCCATTAACAAATACCGGAATAGCACCTTAAATTAAGCCATACCGAATTCTTCAACATTATTTGCAATTCACTGCCCATTCTTATCAAATCATTCGAGGTTACAAAAAACGCTCCAATAGAAAGAGGCGAATTTCAGAACTAAACGTTAACCAATTTATTGCAGAAGCGGGCGTAAGTTTTCCGTTTTCATGCTTTGCAACAGTTGCAATGTCATATGCGTGGGTGCTTAGTGTAGGAAGTGGAAGAAATTTGATTGGCTGTAGGCTGCTCACGGATCCCTTGGATCCAAATTCTGGTGTTCAGAGACTGATTATGGCTGACAACGCACACTTACACATCTGTGGAAAAATTCATCATCATCATCATCATCATCATCATCATCATCATCTTACATTTTATTATGTGGTGCAGGCTTTTGGTATTACAGGGCCTTATTTTTTTGAAAAAGGCTAAAGTACAGTGACGGCAAAATCAACACAACATCGAGCAATGATGGAGGCGTTAGAGGTGGATGCTGACGAGATCGATGGTGGGCTGTGATTTCAGCAACACCGTGCCAAAACACACACGGCACGTGACCCAATGTACTGTGTGACACACGTGTTTCCCGGACACATAATTTACAGTTTTGGTGACACTGCCTGGCCAGCAAGTTCTCATGACCTTCCTACAACCGGTTACTTTCTTGGGAAATCTTGAAAGCAGAAGTGTGCACGAACACACATCGCACACTCGGGGAACTGAAAGAGCACACCAACACCAAAATTGGAGCCACGGACGAAAGTTCGTTTCGAACAATTAGGGCTGATATGCGATATCACTGCAGAACTGCAGTTAGGTGCCAGGAGCAGCATTTACAAAACGTAATTTTTTAAAACAGAAGAAGCAAATAATAAATGCCATTTTACTCCGCAATTTTTGTGTTTTTTACATCCCACCCAACTAATAAAAAAAGCGATATGGAAATCGCCACAACGTTTTGGCGCATTTCGCACATCCCGAGAAATTAACAGCGCCGTTGCACATACCACACATACTTACATAAACAAAACATCTCTGTCGGTCAATGCAAGTGATGTATACAAAAGACACATACTCACATAAACAAAACACCTCTGTCGGTCAATGCAAGTGATGTATACAAACCACACATACTCACATAAACAAAACACCTCTGTCGGTCAATGCAAGTGATGTATACAAACCACACATACTCACATAAACAAAACACCTCTGTCGGTCAATGCAAGTGATGTATACAAACCACACATACTCACATAAACAAAACACCTCTGTCGGTCAATGCAAGTGATGTATACAAACCACACATACTCACATAAACAAAACACCTCTGTCGGTCAATGCAAGTGATGTATACAAACCACACATACTCACATAAACAAAACACCTCTGTCGGTCAATGCAAGTGATGTATACAAACCACACATACTCACATAAACAAAACACCTCTGTCGGTCAATGCAAGTGATGTATACAAACCACACATACTCACATAAACAAAACACCTCTGTCGGTCAATGCAAGTGATGTATACAAACCACACATACTCACATAAACAAAACACCTCTGTCGGTCAATGCAAGTGATGTATACAAACCACACATACTCACATAAACAAAACACCTCTGTCGGTCAATGCAAGTGATGTATACAAACCACACATACTCACATAAACAAAACACCTCTGTCGGTCAATGCAAGTGATGTATACAAACCACACATACTCACATAAACAAAACACCTCTGTCGGTCAATGCAAGTGATGTATACAAACCACACATACTCACATAAACAAAACACCTCTGTCGGTCAATGCAAGTGATGTATACAAACCACACATACTCACATAAACAAAACACCTCTGTCGGTCAATGCAAGTGATGTATACAAACCACACATACTCACATAAACAAAACACCTCTGTCGGTCAATGCAAGTGATGTATACAAACCACACATACTCACATAAACAAAACACCTCTGTCGGTCAATGCAAGTGATGTATACAAACCACACATACTCACATAAACAAAACACCTCTGTCGGTCAATGCAAGCGATGTATCATTTACATAGCCTCGTGTTGTAATGTTCTGGCCTATGACACTGCATAGTCCGATTAGAAGCTAGCAGGTTCCTCTTAAACGTCGCACCCACGTAGCAGCCTACACTGTTTCATACGCAAAAAATCGCGCATCTTAACGCCCTGACAAGCTCACACCTCGCATATAATAAGCATCTGCATGGCTAACCGAATCGAACCAACGACTTCCAAGGTACAGGGCGTTCCTTTAGCTGGTGATCATTAGTCACAACCATGAAATTCATCACTATTATGGAAACCCTGTTATCCAGGAAATGAAGGCAGCAGGTTCTTCCGAAACGTTAATACCCACCTACGAAACTACACCACGTCACATCCCAGGATAGCTTAAATTGAGTACGCACTGCAGTGAGAAAGTCAAATCACATAAGCCACACACAAATGTTCCTATCTGAACCAGTAACTTGAAATATCATAATTTAATAAAATGGAACTCATTGTTATTACCTCGTTAGACGCTATATTGTAGATTAACCCTGTAAAGAAGAAGCCTGTCTGTTTTATATAAGGACTCAGCGCGTACCGCGCTGTAAACACTCTCCACTTCGGTTATAAAAACCAATCTCTTAACGTTTTATAACGCAGAAGTCGCTGTTTGTTCTGAGATCCGTACAAAACACATAAACGCAATGTGGGCACCACGTAGAATTTTTTAATATTAAACCTGGTGGTAAGTAAAGTTACCGCTATGCTTTAAAAAGTTAATATTTCAGACGGCGTCGTTAAATGTGTTCCCAGCGACGTGCGTGCAAATGTGTCAGTAGTACTATCTGACCCACCGTCCCTTCAGAGTTCGATCGTGCCATGCAAACAGGACCTCAGCAGCCGGTGCTGTTACTCCCACATTTATATTGCATGACCGGCCGGAAACTACGACATGAGTCTTTTCGCTTCCTGTTGATAGATCCTTCTGTCAGAAATCATGGCATGTGCCTGCGAAAGGGGAAGAAGGCGAGGGGAGCGCAGGTACGCAATTCTGTCATGTGGAATTTTGGTGAAAATATATTTTCGCCAAAAGCTGTAGAAATTGGGAAAAGAGAAGGAACATATAGCATCCATCAATACAAACGTTTAAAAGTAGTTTAAAAATATATCCTGATTAAAAATAAATAAAGCCTGGTTATAAAGCGCTTAACAACTTCCTTAACAAAATGCGCAAAAATATTTTTAAACAAACTAAGTAAATTCTCTGAGAAAATTTTCTGGTTCTTCCTCTCCACAACCACTTTGTTAAAAGTATTATTAGGGTGACCAAATGTATGATAGACTAGGCATGTAGCATGCATGGAAAATATGATACGCGCGTACGGGGTTTTGGTACGATTGCTGAAGGAAATATAGCACTTAACAGTTCTAGGCATAGATGAGCGGCTAACATTACAAGGATGTTAAAGAAATGTGGCAGAACTGCAGTGGTTTATCTGGCTCAGGGCATGTAAAAGAAGCGGACTCTTGCAAACATAGATGTGAACTTCCTGGGTCTATAAAATGTTGGGAATTGCTTAACTAGCTGAGAAAATGTTGGTTCACATGGAACACTCACTCATTACAGCTAGCACACTAGACACTTTGTAACTTGCTCCAATGTTTCCTTGGCATCTCTCATTTCGACAGATGCGCCTTAAAACACAAAGCTGCGTATATGTACACGTCGCAAGTTCTAATCATCTTAAACTGATGCACGGAGATATTCGTCTGGAAAGATATTACGCTTACTCTTGCATTCATACAAATTTTCTTCAAATGAATGGAAGTGATACACTGACAAGTGGACACAGACAAGGAGTCTTGCCATTGCTAGAGTCCTGCTGGTCCGCTTTAGCAGGGATAATGCTGTAGTGTTAGTGTAAGCAATCTTCCTCTATTTCTTCAAACTATTCTGGTTTTACATACAGGAGCTTTTGACTTATTGAACGAAAGGTTTTAACCTAGTTATCTTCGGAACTGCATTAAATATTTAAAAGTCCTTGCTCTGTACAACACTAACGGTGCCTATGCATTTATGCTCGAACTGAAATTTCAAGTACAGAAAGAGAACAACAAAAAATACTTATGATTGGTGTTCAAATAGATGAAATCACGGTCTTCTAAACAATGAACCTGTGCAATCTAGGAGAAACTAACCAGCTGTTTCATTTAACCTGCTGCCTCCGATTTCTGTGCTTCATATCGCGGCAGCAGGTTGTTCCAAAACGTCGGCTTATTTCTGCCAAACTACATGGCATCACAAAGGATGAACTGCCTGAGCAGTGGAAGGACTTATAACATGACGCTGTTAAGCGCTTGTGAGTTTAGTGAAAATCGGCGCAAGGAAGGTTATAGGCCTACTCTCCTTACAGGGGCCAAGGAAATTAAATTTAATGCGTGTGCCGCAAAACTTCTCATATTAGAAAGTAAAGAACGCTTTGTCAAAGTGTGTACACAGCGTCACGGACTACACCACTTGCAGTCTTCGTTTATTTTCCAGTGCTGTGTGGGCTTTGGGGCCGGTCTGGACGGGTGCGGAAAATCTCGCCTCCACGGGGATTCGATCCCCGGACCGTCCAGCCCGTAGCGAGTCGCTGTATCGACTAAACTATCCCAGCCCCCTTCACTGTAATAAACTAGGTTTTATATAAGAAGTAGATAGCTCTGCTAGTTCATATGCGCGGTGAGGAGGGGGGGGGGGGGGGCCAACATTCGTATCTCAGACCGGAGACCAGCTGTCATGAGTGCGGGTACTTCAGTGTTTCCTGCAGTCTCTTCTTGCAGACACTGAATCACCGCGTCAAATTAAGCCACGATCCGTTACCTGAACATCCCTTCAAATTACAGTCGAACTCGGTTATAACGTCATTAAGGGGACTAAACATTTTGTGTCGTTATAACCGATGAGTTTAATGTTATGGTTAATAGCGAGGAATTAATTGGTACCACAGAACATCTGACGTTATAGAGGAGGGGTCGCATAAACCGATGTCGTTATAAACGGGTTCGATTGTAGTTATTCAGTAATCACCCTATCATTCGACACTATATGTTTCGAGGTACTGACAGTGTCGTTAAATGTACTATATACCTATCAATACTAATTAACATTTTTGAAGACTAAGATTAATCTGAATTTATACAAAGATTCAGTTCGGACCGCGCAGTAAACTCCTTCATGTTTACAGAAACGAATCACTTAATGCTGTATATGAACATACATTTCTTCCGAGATCCATACAAAACATGTACACCCACAGAATGCTGGATTTTCGTATGTTACACCTGGTGGTATATAGAGTAACTACTGGGCTTTAAAAAGTTACATAGAATTCTAACGGCCCATCTGTCTGATGAATTACCACACCCTAATTTGATCATGAAATTCTTCCCACGGCCCTTAATACCAGTACGCTACCGTCCACCATGAGGCTGTTCGGAATGCTGCAAGCATTTCGATTCGATTGTCAAATACACAGTCACAACTCGAACTAAGCAAGTTACATCACACGCAAACAATTCGAATGCCGCCCAGCTCACAACCTTGTGTGCTTGTTTCTTCAGCAGCTTCGCTGAATATCTTCATAAACTCACCAATTTCAATGTGTGATCTTGCATCCTATGCAGATGAAACGGTAGATCTAAATAAGTTTGAGATGACACTTCCCCGTTGTGTTTTTAATTGCAAATATATGCATTTTTTTAAAATAAGTCATAAGCAACATGCTAGATAGGATAAAACAGGCAACATGTTTCGGCTGACTAAGCAATCATCAGTATGTTTTATCCCGTCTTATATGTTGTGTATGACTGATTTTGAGAAAATATATTTGCAACTGAAAACACAACTGGAATGCCATCTCCAAACAACTAGATCTAGTCAAGCATACATCCATCGCTTTACACTAGATCTAGTCAAGCATACATCCATCGCTTTACACTAGATCTAGTCAAGCATACATCCATCGCTTTATACTAGATCTAGTCAAGCATACATCCATCGCTTTACACTAGATCTAGTCAAGCATACATCCTTCGCTTTACACTAGATCTAGTCAAGCATACATCCATCGCTTTAAACTTAAAACGGAGACTTTATAACTGCAATAGCCTGATCATGGCTTAATTGGCCGAAACACGTTGCCTGTCTTATCATGCCTTACATGTTGAGCACGGCTGATTTTGAGAAAATATATTTGCAGATCTAAATTATACTTTCCTCATTTTCTTGCTTAGGAAGTTGCACAGAACCAGTTCCTTTGCAGCAGATTCAAAATATCCGGCATCGCCAATACCAAATTCAGATACTGGACACTATCTTCATCCATTTATCCATTTCCTACCCTCAGAACCCACATTCTTCAGCTCCATCTTAACTAACCAAGCAACTTAACTCAGTCTGCTGTCGCTGCTACCGAGGTTTCAACGATGCTAATTCCAAAGCCTGCCACTAGACAAGACCCTGAACCGGTTCCGTCTCTCTCCCACTTTCACATAGGATTCCCTGAGACCCAGCTTATATTTAACCAACATTCTGGTAGCAAAACACGTAAGTTCAACAAAAATCCGCAATTTGACATGATCCTGGGATATTTCCATCCACCCCCTCCCCCCCGACACACACACAAGGAATTTCCACTCATCTCATTGCTATCTTCTTTTCCCTAGAGTTTTCCTTACCAGTCAGATGGGAATTGTTTCTTGTGCGACAAGAACTGTGGAGGGTGAACATCGATTACTTCTGGCTGTGTCAGCCCGAGGTAACTAGTGACACTGGTCGATAAGAACACGCCACTGTCTGACCGGCTAACCGACATCCACGTCACGGCACCGAGTTGCTGGAAGGCTCAAGGGACTGGGAAATGTACAGTGACTGACGGCACTTCATTGGCATTCCAGTTTCTTCGGCAACTTTGTTTTTAAACGCCTCTGGACGACGTATAGAATAAGCCACGCCAACATCTGGGAAGACCCCGGCGTAGATTGAGGCACACTATTAAAATATACGTTTTATTTATTTATTTACTCATCTGCGCTTCACTTAATGACAATAACTGTAGCCCAGCCTACTTAACCAGTACGTAATCAATTGAAAGGAATGTGGAAAGAAGCGGTCTTGATCTAATTTCAGGTATTACATCTAAATGCGCCGGGGATGCATGAGGAAAACAGTGAAAATATCAGTCAGTAGAGTCGGCATCCCGACTGAAACACAAACCCAAAAACTCGCACAGTCGCTGTGTTGAAACTGTTGGGTTATAAACAATATTTCTTATATAGTATGAATAGATGTCTTCACACCAAATTTGCCTGGCATAAATGCCTCATCAGTTACAGCCATTAAGCCAAAATCTAAAGAAAATGTTCGCAAGGCCGACATCTTGTTATTTGATGTTCTACAAAAATCATACCCTCACGCAGTTACATCCCCCCCCCCTCCCCGCCACACATATTCCTGTGCATAATTTCAGGGTGTGTAAGTAGGGGTCGCTTCGGCTTCAAAGTTCGCACGTCCGTCAAGTTGTTATGTCCCATTGTTTTGTGAAAATCGATCGAATTATTAAAAAATTGAAGTTCGGCACACAAGATACAGAACTTTGGGCGAGTTATTAGTGTTCCTGCAACGTTCTCGGGACTTACGCGTTAAAATATCAACCCAGAAACTGGTTATATCCACTAAAATCTTTCGTGGTTGCCCTCAGTCCCTCCATGCAATACCTGGATAGTACTTAAACTGAGGGAGCATCACTTCCTATCACGTCATTTCCTCTTCATTATTTACCAGTCATCCGACTATTCGACGCTACCGGAACTACTGACAGCCTCGTTAAATAAACCACAAATAAAACTTCGCCACTCAACCCGCGACGCCCGGATGACTGCATCTGGGTCCAAACAAGTAGAAGCGTAACCACAATACCCTGTTACTGACCTGTAAGCAGTGGGGCTCGTGGAGGGGGTAAGATGCCGTCCCGAATTCACGACCGCAGAGGTAACAGAGGACAGTCCGCGGACCCGGTCTTACCAGGGGCCTGTCGCTCCCTCTGTCGTCCAATACAAGGAACACCCCTCCTCCAGCACTTCTAGACGACTTGCGATCCACACGTTGCATCTCCACAGTCTTGGTGTCTACCTCTACACTGGTGTTCCTTCTGCGTGAGACGGGACTTGGCACTTTGCTGGTTACAGACGTCTCCGCTTCTGTTTTCGCTACTTCCGATTTTCTCCTGTTTGATTTTCCGCTTCGGTATTTTATAGGCACGGGCTTGCGCACAGAGCTCTTGGTGACTGCAGGCCTTGTCACGTCATCGTTATTGTTGCTGTCCTGTTGTCGCCTTTGTTGATGGCTGCTGGGTGGCGGGTGGCTGTGAAATCTTTCCGGTTGTTCCGGACGCCCGCAAGTCCTGCAAGGTTCCGGCACTTCGTCGTTAAGCTTCGGACCTCCAAATACTTCGTCAACAATTTTGCCGTCTTTCTTTACAATGACGGGGCGTTTGCAGGTTCTGCGACTTGGTTTCTCAACACTGTCTCCGCCAACGTTGCTGCTGATGCCATTCGTGTTGCCACCGGGAGCCATGCGTTTTTCTCGAGGCACAATTTTCACAACGGATTCTCTAGAAGGGCTGTTAATAGCACTGTTAATACTGTTCACAGGAGAGACACGCTTTTCTCTTGGTGCTGGCTTAAGAACTGGACCTCTGGAAGGGCTGCTGCTGTTACTGCTAGTGCAAACAACAGGAGAAAGACGTTTTGTTTTTTCAGGTGGTTTAACAACAATTCGTACCGGACTGTTGGCAGTGCTGCTGATACTGTTACCTGGAGAAATGCCTTTGTCTCTGGTCCCTCTCGATGGGCTCCTGCTAATTGGCACAGCCTTCGACACTTTCCTGACACTAGATGAGGATTCAGACATACTCTTTTCTTCGTCATCCCAACTTGCATCCGTTTTATGTCCGTTTTTTCTGTACTGAGCCTTAATTGTATTTATTCCGTCCTTATCATCTACTGACGTTCTTGGTGTACTACATTTACGAATTTTTCCCCTTTGGAATTTTTCTCTCTTGGAATTTAAATTTCTGTTCACGTCCCTAGATATTTGAACGTTGTCCAGAGGCGCTATGCATAGATTCGATATAGAAAGAAGACCCTTCCTCATAAGGGACATGTCAATTTTACGTAACAATGTCACATCTAAAATCCGCGGCCTTTCTAGTGTTGCTGTCTGAGGACGAACAATCCTTGCAACATCAACATCGCCGGACCTCGCTTCTGACCTCTTCATTTTCGGCCACGTGGTTGAACTTATGTCAATGGTTTCTGGACTAAGATGGATTCCCAAAGACATTTGATTGCAGTTTACCGAATCTTGATTATCTTGTTCGGCGGTGTCGTTATTTGCTCGCGGACTGTGAATAAAGATGCGAAGAATGGGGTGCGAGGATTTAGATTTCCCCTTCCACTTCATCCGAGACAGATATTTTAACCCTATACCAGAAGCTAAATTACTGGCACACTGTACACTTCAAACGCAAGACAACATAACCACAAAAGACAATTCACACACAACTTCAAACTTGCGCTTGAAAGAATAACCCTTAACGCCCAAGAAGATATAACTGTCACGCTCCAACACATTAGTCAATATACTAATTATATAATTTTACTTAATGAGTAAAAAAACTAAGGTCGGACATTTCCTCAGCAACATCTCCCGGCTACTTCTGCCGTCGTCTGCTAACCGACTGTCAGGTTGGGGTCGGGTTGCCGCGTAGCGTGCCACTCATTACCTCGGCAACCTACGTGACGTCATCTATACGTCACAGCCATGAACGATTTTTCTAGTAGTAATACAAATACAAAGGCTTTGTAACACATGTTATACAGCACACTACAATAACCATACAGACCGAAGGTCAAGGTGAATCGATATATGTATCATTTATTTGATGTTTTGTTCCATTGCTTTGTGTGACATGTAACTTCCATTAGCCATTCTCTTTATTCATACTACATGCATTTACCTCCCCACTAAACAGGTACGTAACGAATACAGAAAACAGAGAATGCTATCATACGCCCTAACAAGAGACATCTGGTTTTCTTGTGCATATACGGTACCTAAATAATAATAACGTCTCTAGCTGGATCATTGCGTCCCCACGGGACAATGCCTTTACAAGCCCCAAGTAGGGATAGGCAAAGCAGATTGCATGCTTCAAGGAAGCTGGGGACTATACCAGCAGTAATGCAACTGCCAGCAGGGTCACCCAAGCCGGAGAGGGCCACCACCACCACCTTACAGGCATTAATCTTTACATCTCCATCCCTTTTACTGTACGATAGAACCCACACGGACTCGTACCACAGACACTAGAATGCAGAAGGAATCAACACAAGAGAAGTAACTTTACAAAATGAATGTTCAGATTATCCCCTTATAATAGTCCTGTGACATATAATCTACACGACAGATAACATGACATGAATTACATGACGAATGTACTGTAAAACTTTTGAAACATCCAGTTACAGACACAGACGCATCACAGAAATATAGAATGCTCAGCTGGAAGCAGAACCCACTCAGAGAACTACAAACTGATTCATACGATCTACGCTAACCACCTAAATTATGTAACTTACTGCATGTTAGAGCAGGTGTTGGAGATGACCTACTTCATGTCTTGGACATGTCTGACACCATGTGAACTAACTAATTATAAAAAAACTCTTTGACTTTCTTGTCTGGGAATTGCCGAACTGCAAACCTCACAGTTTATTTAAATTCATACAGAGTGTGTGTGGATTACACGGCCAGTGTGCACTTTACATGAATTTAATGTTGTTGCCCCTAACCTCTCCATGCTCATCATGATTAGTGGGGGGTGACAGGAGCCCTGTTTTGTAGGACATACGTGTGGCAATTTTCAACAACAGTGTCTCCACAAAGACATACTCCAGCCCACTTGTTTTGCGGTGTACTGTAATTACTCTGAAGGTATCATTAACTCTCAGCTCTTTGCAGTGATGAAAATAGGTCACTTGTCAGGTATCACAACATAGCCTCATGACAGAAGGGTGCACCAACCAGTTTTCATATTTTACAGGAGACAAAAAAAGTTTCAAAAATTTGTTTCTTTACTCTTTTATATTTTTTGCTTGCTGTTCGCTAAGTGTACTGTATTATAGCAACAGTCTTGTCATACTGTGATTAATCTGAGAATAACTGTCTGCATATATGCCTTTCTGACATGTTATGTTTTCCACACAAGTTTGTATTAACAAATAGATACAAAGGAATATGTTTATTACACTTGCTGATGGAACACATTTGATCCGTACTTCAGCTGTTGCCATACCAGGCCTCGGCAGTCTCTGGGCTCAAACTACATACTGAGTGTGGTACAGCCAGTATTGTGTCAAGGAGTAATGAAGACAGAGAGGTATCAGTGGTGGTGGAGGGGGACTTTGGGTTCATGGATGTCAAACTTGTTGGAATTAATACTTTGTTACTTCACTGGATCGTACAGTGCGCTCCACAGGCACAGGCAGATGCACACACATGTGCACGATTAGAATCATTCTTATAACATTGTAACAACAGTTGACACCACATTCATATGAATCTTGAAACATTTACTCAGTTATATATATTCCTTAATTATTAAGAATATTCTGTTCACTTTCAACTGTCACTATGCTGAGGAAATTAGAAGTGTAAAAATGTGTTACATTTATGTTTCATTCACGTTCTGAATCATGTTCTTGCTGAAAATTATCTCCATTGTGGTGGTGTTTTTCCTAATGGGTCCTCTTCCAGTATGCATATGTACTGTATTCTGTAAAATATTAGAATGTGTTAAAGAAGATCCTACAGGTATTTTAAATATGAATTTTTAAACAGCTTATTACATTTTTATTTTGCATTTACTGAGGTGATACTCACTGATCCATTTTACACTTTGAATTTGCACCCGTTTACAATTTCTCTAGGAGTGCAAAATACCATATTGACCCACATGTGAAGTGCATTTCTTGTCTTCAAATATCTTCCAAAGAAATGTGTCCACATTTTAATAAACATTGTAGTGTCTGGTGAGCTTCAGTAATGTGCTGGGCGGGAGGGGGTGGTGATATTTCAATGAAGAAACTGTATATTATGTGACATGTTAGGTTCTCATGGTGACGACTATGAGTGCAGCTGTTTTGTGGGATGTCATGCTGTGTAGTCGGGTAGCTGTGTACAACTGTTATACAGGCATGGCTGGTTCAATAACGAGGGTAGCACTGGTACACACACACACACTAGACATCCCAGAAAATGTCTGTCTTCTTCAGTGTGCATTATGCTGGGCAAATGTGGTGTAACTTGTCAGACATATTTCATGTGGTTTTAAGTGGACAGAAGATACATAGTTATATTTTATTGCTCATGTTAGTTCATGAAAGAAAACACAAAGTTTTTTGAAGTAGAGTTAATCAGGATTTGAAGTCTTGAGTCTGTAATCTGTACTACTGCTTGTGGCTAATTACACAAGCTTATTTAAGCCCACGCTTCCTCTTTTCTTTGGAGTATTGCTTGGGGTAGTAAACATATCTAAATGGCCAAAATGGCAAATGTGAGGCATTGAAAATTTGATGAGGCATTTGATTGCTTATTTATTTTCCAACAGTAAAAGAATATGGGCAGTTTTATAGTAGTGACACCCTTCAGCCTTATTATGCGGTAATAAACCATAAAAAATGTTGAATATTTGTAGATATTTCCCAGTAGGAATGAAGAGAATATTTTTGTGCTGTGCCATTAATGTGATGTGTGTAATTTCCAAGGGAACAAATTTGCAGTGAATGCAGATCATTACAAAAGAATGTCCATGACAAGTCCTAGCTGCATGTAAGAAGCTGTGAGCTCTGTCTCTTCTATTTGCTTTCTGTTTTTTCTGTAGTATCACCGCTGATATAATTTCATTAATTTTTGACAATGCAAGTTCATAAATATTTATGCGCGTACCATTTGAATTACGTTATAAAATACCAACAAGACAGGCAATGTACATCTAAGTGTAACACTCGGGCACGTTCGCTAAACAATTGTTGTGATGTAAAGGTAATAAGTATTGCATATTCCAAGTGTGTGTCTGTAGTCATAGTCATTCAGCATGCAAAGTGTTTGAGCCATATTGTATTGTCATCTGTGGCCTGTCTGGCTGTGCCGTATCTTTCTGTATCTCATAAAAGGCATGATTTTTGGGGAAAAAAAGTTGTTGAACATAAAATGTTTGTTTTGATACAACTTTTGTCCAGAACATTTCTCATACTAAGAAGAATTCAGCACGATTGTGTTATAAATGTACACAGGTCTTTATGTAAAATGACCTGTTATTCTTGTCAGATTTAAATCAAACTTGAATTTTCTCGACATGTTTTCAAAAAATACTTACATATCAGATTTCACGAAAATCCATCCAGTAGGAACAGAGTTGTCCCATGCACATGGATGGATGGACAGACATGACAAAACTAATAATCGCTTTCAAAATTTTGCAAATGCACCTACTTATATGGAAGATAAGGGTGTGCTGTGGTGTGATGCCATATAGTCCGGTAGGAGTGTGCCTGCTGTCTCCTATATCTGGCGATGAAGGTGGCAGATTTATTTTAAATGTCAGTATGCTGCAACCAGACTACAGTGTAGCATCCCAGAACATAGTATTTGACTGTGAGAACCTCAGATCTCACTTAGCAGTTACATGGTACAATTTCAACCTCCACCACTCTCCTTGCACTGTCTTAATTGTTATAAATTGACACTGTATAGAACAATCAAACTCTGATTAAGGCCCAGACTTTCATTTAGGAGACAAGATGGGAAGTGGAAAATAGTAGCTGCTGACATTCTTCTTCTCTGGTACTACAGTCTGAGTCAGGCCTTGACCTTCACTCTACCCCACTGGTTGGCATCCAGCTAGCATAGTTTGTGGATTTTCAACGTGAGCTTGTTTATGGGGACAGATGGGGTCATCAGCCCCATGCCCCAACCCCAAACCTGGAAGACCAGGGTACCTCTCTTTGGCAGTTGGCTCAAAACCTGTATGGAATAGGGGGGCCTATTATTAGCTAGGCTGCTGCCAGCCTAGCATTTGAGTTTACTGGTGCATGCAAGGCAGTTTGCTTGGGAAAACACATGCCTTCAGTAAGGTGGAGGTATCATCAGGGGGAGCTAATGAAATTAGCAGTGTTTTCTTCTGGAAAAGAGGAAGGTGGTCCTCACGTGTGGCTGTTGTAGATCAACTAGTCAGCAGTCAGGGTTTATTAAAGGGGAGTAGGGGGGAATGCTGCAGACTGCATTGCATGTTTCATACTGAAAACACTCAGTATATCAATTGGTATATTACCATGTTCAAGGAGCATGATTTATTTATTTTTAATAAAGAATTGAATTTGTTTAAAGTGCTGAAGGTATTATATTCCATGGCATACCACCAGAAGAAAAGCACAGGACATTAATGAATTAAGTTTGCGTGTCATATTCTTTGACAGGTCAGTCTCAGTTGTTTTGTGGGCTTGATCAGGCATTTGGAGTATAATTTGCCCATATGTGCTGTGTTCTGTAAGGATCAGTGACAGGAGTAATGTGTTTTTATCCTCGTTTTTCAAATTGTAGTACTCAAGTGAAATGTATTTATGTGACTTTTTTGTTCTCACATTGAAATAATTATACAGTATGTATTTATTGGCTTCCTGCCAAACCCATAAGCCTTCCAAGTTAGTAATGGGTAAGTTTAGTTTATGTTAAATGTTATCAATGCACATTCCTGTTACTCTGCATTACATTATATTGTATTGTAAATGTGTATAGAAATACTGATAATTCTTTTGTAAAAATCTTATGCTTGTATTCTTCCAGAGGCATTACTCTACACAGTTATCATTTTCTACATTCCTTATATCAAGACATTCCTTGTGGGATACTTATAACGCCTGTATTGTATTGTGTATGTATGTGTGTTTAGACTCAGTAATGTGTAGATTTGATTTTACATATTTTCTGCTCTGTGATACAGAATTATATATGATTTCACTTTTTATTGTGTTTCATTTTAGTAACCTCATGTATAATTAGTAGATACAAGGCTACAGACACACACCCATAATGTTTAATACTTACTGCTTTTTCATGGCAATACTGACTATGCAAATGCACCTCAGTGGTACTTCATACATACCCAGCTTCTCTTGTTATTGTTAACAACAGTCTAGTACCTGCTATTGAGCACAGAGGGGGGGAAATGAGGCATATTAACACGCTGAGGACTAAACAGATAAACATTGTGTGTATAAAGTAACATTGTATTTCGTTTGCATAAATATTGTTATCATGGAAACGAACCAGTGAGTTCTGTCTGTACTGTTGAGCTATGTGTCGATATGAAGAATATAAAACTGTTGAATGTTGCCACGAAAATTCAAAAATTGATTTTTGGTGCCATACAAATGATTTTGTATTGGTGTGAACAACATAAATGTATTTATGTCTTCATGTAAGGTTCCTGATATTGTACTTGGAATTAAACCAAATTTGGACTTTCTTGACAGATTTTTATGAAAGTCCCTATATTAAATTTCAAGAAAATCGATCCAGTGGGAGATGAATAAATATATGCAGACAGATGGAGTGATATTCATGATGAAGCATGTATCCCCATCTTTCATCCTCTGCTGTCAAGCCTAAAACCAGCTATTTGTCTTTCTAATCGAAGCACGCAGTGTTCTCTGTGAGGCCCTAACTCTGTATACTATAGATTCATATTCTGAATATTACTTCTGCCTCTTCCACTGTCATAATTCCTGGATACTAGAATACTCTCAACCTTGCCAGTAACTGCAGGTTGTGTACTGTTTGATTAGTTTCAACTCTTGTCAGAATGAACAGCCGTTATTTTCCCTGCCTTAGAATTACCAATTGCAACACAGGTATGCCCTTAAAAATGATACGACCTCCACTGATACGATTTTTACGAATTTCACATTGGCACAGTTGTGTTAAGTGTACATCAGAAGTCCGCATTCTTTGGCTCTCAACCATTCCCTAAATGGCCCGTGGAGCCTCCAGTGACACAGAATATGAATACAATAAAACTATCATCACTGTATTATGTACTAATAAAAGTACTTTGTGACACTTTGCCAAGCTAAGATCACATGTTGCCCACAAATAGTGTGTGTCACCAGTAACGGCTTTTATCAAGGTCGGAAAGAAGTGTAGAAAATAAGAAATAGGCCTACTTTTATGCTCTTACATAAATTACAGGTTTCACTGCACTGATTTTCATCAAACTCATATGTGCGGAAGAACGTTATTTACAGATATTCAGTACCGAACATCACCTACATGAAGAAGCACTGAGGGAAGTATGGGCAGGAACTTTTTTAGGCCCGTAGGTAAAGTGCGGATTTTCCTGCATGGTTTCCTATAAAACCCACAATTTCTTAAGAGCCTATGTCAAAACTTTTATGTATTTATTCCTAGATTTCTCACAGAACCCAAGGGATCAACAGCTGTTTGGTTCCACAGAATCCTGGTTAAGAAGCACTGGATATTAGTTTCAATCTGTTTTATGTCAACATAGGCTAATTTATTGCCACTGTATATTTCAAAAATAAAAAATAGCTGACAATCACTACCACAAGAGGCACCACAAAATTTTCTCTGATTTCTCAAAAGTTATTGGTACAACTGTGTCTTGAAGAGTATATCTGTGAAGCTTAGGATCTTGGCTGTCCATCAGTATGTAATTACATACCGATGATGAGATATTGAGTGTTTTTCTTTCATAGAAATTAGTCCATTCACCTGGCACAGAGGCATTGCAGACAGTTTGACTTATGCTGCCACCTCAACTTAGCAACACGAAAAATCAATAAAACCTTTACATCACTGCACAGAACACCTTTCAATCTTTAAGGTGGTACAGACAGCATTGTATTACATTAATACAGATAGGTACTTCACCCCACCCCCCAATCCATTTCCTTGACCCTTCATGTCCATGTCTGCCATTCAGTCTGATATGGCATCCAAGATGAGAAGAGGTTTGAACTCACAACAGCTGGAAGAAATTTTGCATGACTGTAATGTAAGCTACTTTAGTGACTGTAACAGCAGAAGCAGCAGCAGTGTTGTGACAATGAACTTGAATAATTACACTGCTTATGTCATAATAAATCACAATGACAGTACCAATAAACACAACCCAAAATCTAGCAAATCAATATTTCACTGTGCAGTCCATGGACAATTACTCTGGAGACAGAGAAGAATATGTGGCAATTGTGGATCTAGAAGTGGTGATGAAAACATTACAGATATTTTAGACTCCTTACAACTATTGTATAAAGAATCATTCTGAAAGGCGACATGTATGCATACCATTACAGTAACACAAGAATTTCCTTTCTTTCCATTCACCTGTAAGTACATTGAAACCTGGCACAGGAGGTAAAGTTTATGTTCTGTTAGGGCTTTTCATTCTAATGTGACTTGTTCACAAACCGAATGTAAGGTCATATTCTTCAAAAAATGAGACACATCAACAACTGATTCCAAAGATGTCATGAGTGGAGACCAATTTGAGCTAATGTGCAGATTTCTTCACTGTATAGAAAATAGCAGCAAATTGACATGCAAGGTACAACAAAAATTATTAAAATATTTCATATACTGGGCCACCTCAATGAAAGGTTCCAAACCTTATGTATACTTAACGAAAAATGATTACAGATAAAAGTTTGATATGACCCTTTAGACATAACTCGCCTCTAATAGCTTGAATGTTCACCATCAAGTCATTCCACATTTTTGATCCAAATGCAGGGTATTTGTGGTGTTTCTATTTTCACAAAGCAGAGGACACTGAAACTGAATCAACAATCAGTTTGCCTGACACAACTAAAACTGCTACTCTTATGAAATATCCGGCTGTGACCATGAAAGTGAAGTGAATCCTAATTTAAAACCCGTATCCTTGATGCATGTCATGTGAAATTTTGAAACAATCTCACAAAATGTGTAACAGTTGTGACTTTTTATTAGGGCAATGTGTTCTCATAAAAATTATATTAAAATCTCCTCCAGCCAGACCAAGAACTGATTTAAACCTCCTTCATCAGAGAGAGACTAACTAACCACAGAAATGAAGGAACAGTATACACTTGATCCATACCTAAGTTTTGATAAATATCCCAGTCTGGTTTGCTGGATACGTCCTCTGCTTCCAGGTATGCTTCTATGGCCAGTCCATGCCATCCAAGGAGATAGCTGGAATATATACAGATTCAGAATATGAACATGACACATACACAAACTACTAAACTTGGCAAAGCATGATTCAATAAATTCCAGGTACCAAAAACTGTTTTGTGGTGTCCACAGTTTTCCAGAATAGCTACTTAAATTTCAGTTTATGCCTTTGTTTTTTAAAAAATACCAGCTAATAAAGCCTGCACTGCAGAACTGCTCACCTCTAGCAGTAAACAACGTGAACACTAAACTCTTTGACTTGTGATCACATATGACTAGATGTACTGCAGTGAAGTGATGTAAAGTTTGGCATGGGATGGCAAAACACTGTTGGGTACTCAGTAAGAAAAAAATTTGTTATGCTGTGTCCATTACATTTTTCCATTAACTATTTGCCTCAACAACATACAGTATTTTGTTTAACTCATCAACTAGACTGTTGAATAGACGATACATTATGTAATGATTTTCTATCAAATGCTGAATTTATATCCATAATATCTGGTACAGCAAATGTAACACAAACTCTACATAAAAAATTCCTGACATATATGTACATACAAACCCACAAAGGTACATTAACCTTCATCCTACCAGGGTGGGTATTTAAATTTTAGCACATGGTTTATAAAAAAGGTATTATTTGAACAGAAAAAGACAAAATTTTGAACTAAACGGCATTTTGTGGAAAATAAAACAGAGATTATGCAGAATGTCTTAAAATGCAGTATATTTCCTTGTTGCCTAAATATATAAAAGGAATCTCTACGGGTGTTTTCTTATGTGCATTCGCATGCATCAATACAGGCCTTTAAAAACTTTTATATGTCACAACATCAGAATAAGTGACAAAATCAAGACAGTATCTATTAATTATGTCTACAACTCATCTCAACTTGTCTTCTTGCCAGAACATTGGGAACTAAGACATAAAGTCGCCTGTTTTTTTAATACTTGTCTTTTATAGCTGCCCTCTTCCTCTGAGAAAGGAACATAAAAATTGCAAAGTAACATGACACAAAGTAGCAAGGGAAACCTCTGCATAAGAGAACTCACCTAAATAGGAAACAGATGAAATTATGTAATGAGTTAACTACTATGAATTATGGTTCACTCTTTTTCTAGTATTTTAGTGACTAACTAGCTCCATGCAGTACAGTCCTTCCTAAGAAGCTAACAGGTCCTCAGCTAGTGAAGAAACTCCCCGCATTTTATGGAACCCAAAGGTTCACTACCACATTCACAAGCGTCTGCCACCTGTACCTATCCTGAGCCAGATCAATCCAGTCCATGACTTCCCACCACCTCACTTCTTGAAAATCCATTTCAATATTAGCCTCTCATCTATGCCTAGGTCTTTCAAGTGGTCTCTTTCCCTCAGGTCTCTCTTCTCCACCAAAACCCTGTATGCACCTCTCATGTCTCCCATAGTTGCCACATGCCCTGCCCATCTGTTTTTCTTGATTTGATCATTTTTGTAACTAGCTCAAAAATTATGATGGGCTGGTTATGTACAGTGGCTTACATCAGAGCAACACAAAACACAGACAGTGGAAAATCTCTTACAAAGCCACCACTCAAAAGAATGGGGGAAATGATAACAAAATATTAAAAAGAATTGAAAGGGAATGAGGGTTGGTTATGAGCATTTGACTGAAGTGGCTCGTAACTAAACAAACTGCCACAGTATGTTGTAAGAGGCAGTAAACTGTCACATTGTAATATCAATGATTTAAATACTTTAATCACATCAAAAATGCCAACACAGCAAATTATGGCAACCTCAGCAGACTCTTGTTAACATGAACTTGATTCTGAGTAGGGTTAGGATTTGTCACAATGCAAGCATAGCCAGATCTGGTCTGGAACCCCAACGTCCTCCTATCCAATGGGTGGAACATGGAAAAATTACTAGAACATATAACTGCCCCTCATTTGTCTTTCCTATTGGAAATGAGGATTTCACTCTGCTCTAACTACAGCAGTTCACTAAGGTTAAGAACAAAATGAAGCTGAGGAGAAGTAAATCAAAACATTACAGGTCCCGTATACCAGTCAGGATGCCACACATCCTCTAATGTTCATGTTCACACCCTGTGCATGTAAACAGTACTCAAAATGCAATGATGAACTGTGTCACTGAAGTACCCAAATATTTTCTACTTACAGGGAGCGGGCCACTTCTTTGATATTGTGGGTTACTGTATGCTGCTACTGTGAAATCACAACAACAGTAAACACATTAACGTCAGTCTTTATTCTCGTAGATATGTACAGGTTATTGTTATGTACAGTTGTCCGTGTCGGACGTATTTACAAGTGCTTCTCCTTTGCTATTGTGGCGGCTAAGGGCCGCGTTAGTGAGGTAAGCCAAAGTTACTCCTGTGAAGAACGGACTCACTGAAGCAGTGCAGTGAGAGTGAGTTCTGTACAGTGTCAGCCGGTTGCGCGGAGCAGGCTGCGCGGTGGAGAGCCTGGGACAGCTCTGTGGTGCCGAGCAGCGTGTGCTGGTAGACACTGCGGCGCGTTCCGCAGGGTGCGAGCTGTAGATGCTGCTAACGGGCCGAGTGGCGGATGATGCTCGGGAGCCGATCGTGGAGGCTCGTAGCACGTTGAGTCTTGATATTGAACGCTGGATCCGGAATACTGGAATGCACAACTTTTGGCTGGAAATGTAGCCTTTTATACCTGGCCGTCGCTGGGCTGCCCGTCTGGGATTGGCTGGCGTGAAGAGCTTGTTGCAGTGGTGGGGAGACCGACTACCGCTGTACTGCGCGGAAAGGGCCGTTTTGCATTTGTGGGGATGTTCCCACAATATTATTCACATTTCTTCAATTTAGTGTGTGACATATCTGAAAATATTTGAGGGATTCTTAAATCTTCCCTTCATGCCTCAGAATAAGACCCTGAAAGATATGATGAAGAAGTGTAACAGATTGAAGCAATATTCTTCATACAACACAATACACCAATCAGAAGAGTCTGACTATTTATATGGAGACTGTGCACTAGCAGAAGTAATTCAAGAACAAATAGCAGCAGAGACAGCAGTATTGAGTTTACAGGCGCTTCAGTGGCTGACGTTATTTCTGCGTATGTACCAGTTAGTCCACATAATATACCGGCCTCTTAGTGCTGACACACCCTCGAAAAATGTAGATATACGGAGTGTTTCAAGAGGAATTGGCCATGCTTCAGGAGAACATTCCTCAGGTTAGTTTACATTGATACAACAAAACATACCTATTCACTGATAATGCAGCACTGTTCCCTGAGGAAAAAGTGGACAGTGCATGAGGCTGACCACTCCCCTCCTTCTAGTACCAAGGTGCAGAATGATTGGAGCTATACCTACACTCCCCCTACATGCCCTCATGGTATGTGTTGGTAAAATATTACCTTTCCCTTCTACCTCTACTGGGATTCAAACATGAAGGCAGATGAGTGATGTCATACTTAGAAAAAGGTACAAGCTTGTGGTGTTCACCTGTCATGCAATGTTTTGCTTAAAATCAGCAATGTGTTCTTGCAATTCACAAAAAATGTCACACAGACCAACTGCTCTCTAATTCTTGCTGGAATTAAACACCACACAAACTCCATTACATCTGATGTTTAAGTCCTTGATTGTTCATTTTTAGAACTATAACAACAGTCATTAAAGTGAAAAAACTGCTCAAGCCAAAAAAAATGAAGTTGTCAAAGCTGGCCAAGAAGAAAACTGGTATCAATATTCAAGGTTTACTGATGCTGCTGCACATGCCAATACTTGCTACTCTGCAGCTAACAACCACTTACCATCTTCCTTCAGTCACGGCTGTTCTCACCCATTTAATTTCCCTAAATCTGTTACTGAATATAAGTTCCACATAACATTATTAAGCCTAACCTAAGCTAACTATTCCATCTTAACCACTGCACCTGGTCACCATATTATTACACTGAAACATCCACCTGCTAATAAGACTCAAAACCCAAGATCACAGAAAATTAGACCTTTAATACACATGATGCCTCTACTCCACTGCTACTGTACCATATTTACATTCCCAAGTTGGTTGCAAGCTATCACAGATGGACTACAGTCAAGCACACTTTGTTGGAGGTGTTACCCTACACACTCAATACTGTCATGCTTTTATTGCCTTCTGTTTTGTTTTCACTCTTCCTTTTTATTTTTTACTGTTTACTACTTTGCAATCTGTTACATGTTGAGTATTGACATACAAATCTTACTTTTCATTGTTTGTGTACATGAAGTTGTTATATGCTGAATATTGCTACATCTTCCATTGGTTTATCACTGTTCACTTTGGCATCTTCTGCTCTCAACATTATGGTTAGGTCCAGCAATGCCTAGTAACGCTCGTTCATCACTGTTGTTCTTGTTCCTCATTCTCAACTGGAAGGTTCCAGTCTATGTTTCTGATAATATCCAGAAATATTGCACACTGATGTTTTCTTGGCCTCCTGGTGTACCTTGTATTCTGCAAAGCAGTAAATGTACTGCATGTTTCTACTGTGTGTGTTCAGTAATGCTGCTACATGCTTTCCAGGTGCATGTGCTTCTCTGGTTTTGTCAATGAACGTTATGATATGGCTCACTGTTGGGTGAGTATACCCTTCATCTTTAAATGTGTTATAGCATGCCCAGCAGTTGCTGATTATTGTTATTCCTGGTGGCATCCATTCTTTGATCAATTCTGTTAATGTTTCTGCTGTTCAGTCATGATGAGTGATTAAAACTGTTCATGTTTCTTGTTCCACTCCACCAAATACCCACTCTCCTTTTACTTGATGGCCTCTGTCATACTTCCACTTTGTGAAACTGCTTTCATCCATTTTGACTACCTTTCATTCAGATCCCAATTTTCAGAATGTAACTACCTGACAGAACAGAAGCCAGTAACTTCTGGTGGTGTATTGTATTTGGGATTTCATTTGTGCTGCATTTAACTGTCTAGTGTCTAATGTCACATACAGCCATCACACAGTGTGATGCTCAAAACGCCAAAAAATGTTTCAGTCGACAGCATATTGTGGCCTTCACTATGCAGACTCCATTTAAATATCAGCGTGACACATGAGTCCAATACCAAAACATTAATGGCATGTTCCTCATTATATCAAGAGTTTGCAGCATACTTCAAGAAGTACAACTTACACCTTTCCTTCCCATATGTATTCCTTGCTGCACTTTCCATTATTTCCATTCATATTTCACTTTGCTGGTCCTGCACATCTGCATGTTGTCACACAGCATTCCCCTTATTTCCTCATTAGCACAGAGTCTTTCAACAAGCGCACGGCTTGTATAATGTGTACATATACAGAGTGATTCATGACTTGTGGACATTACTGCAGGAGGTGATTTCCTAGGTCTTTGTGATCGAAACGGTTCATACAAACACGTGTCCGATTTCGTACGGTTACAGAATTATGACCGCTTGAAACTTAGAATAGAGGGTAACAATTATTGACGATAAATGGAAAAAAATAATAAACCAGCATAATACATGATATATTTAAAGTATAAATGTAATGTTATTTTTGTTAAATTAATTTTAATTTGCATTGATCTGTGCTTAAAGCTGGTTTTTGAAAATGCCACTGCCGGCCGCAACACAAGCTGCCACTTGGTTGTGAACTGTGCGAGTTGCTTCTTGCAGCTTCCACTGACTGGTTCTGATGCGGTCTGCAGCATCCAAAATGCGATCAAGCAATGCATCTCGCGTTCCCACCTTCACACTGTAAACAAGTTCTTTCATCCATCCCCATACACAATAATCCAGTGGGATTAAGTCTGGAGACATGGCTGGCCAATTGTGGGGACAGCCACGTCCAATCCAGCACCCAGGGAAAAGGATAGTTCAGGAAATTTCTAACTTCACGTGAAAAATGTGGAGCTCCGTCATGTTGAAAGTACATACGACCTCGTTTATTCAAAGGCACATCCTCCAAATGTCGGGGCAATTCCTCCTGGAGAAATCGGAGGTGCGCCTCTCCTGTAAGACGACCTTCCAAGATGAAAAGACCAATCAGCTGATCGTCCAGAACTGCACACCACACATTGACACTAAAACATAGTTGAAAGTCGCTTTCCACAGTGGTGTGGGGATTCACAGCTGCCCACACATGAGACAGTTGTGTCTATTATTGACACCGTTGTGCTCGAATTGCGCTTTGTCAGTAAACAGGATGCAACGATGCAACCAGTGACTGCCATTGAGCCACTCGCAAAATTCCAGCCCCTGAGCAAAATCGCCAGGTCTGAGATGTTGCATTCGCTGCACGTGGTATGGATACATGCCCTCTCCATGGTGTTCTCCACACTCTCGTTTGGGGAACATGAAGACGTCCTGCAGCTCTTCGCATACTCACATGTGGACTGGTCTGTACCATCTGAGCAATGCCTTCTTCTTCACCAATGCCTTGATTAACATCACGAATACCCACCCACCCCACCTTCCCGGCATTCCTTAAGTACCTTCCAAGTGTCAAGGTACGGGAACTGGACTGTTGCTGGGTGGGCGAGCCAGGTGGCAAAAATAATGCTTGCAATGCAAACGATAAGACACCAAGTTGAGTACATCACCCACCAGCTGGTTCTGTAAGACGCGGTTCAGACGAAGGCGTGTATGGGCATTAAAAAATGCCCATAACATCGTAACCTTCCAAAATCGGACACATGTTTATATGAACTCTTTTGATCACAAAGACCTAGGAAATCACCTCCTGCAGTAATGTCCACAAGTAGTGAACCACCCTGTATATGCAAAGAGCAGCTCCGTCAGATACATGGAAAGTGTGGAAAGCTCCCCATTTACAAGGCTGCTAAACAAGGCATCCAGCTTAGTGACAGACACAATATAAGCCACAACCCAACCTGCAAGGTTTTAACTGCAGATGCCAGTGGTGAGGGTAGCACGCTGAAAGAGAGCTAAGCAGAAACACACTCACCAGTGAGAACCAGCCCACGCCCAAGTTTCAGCCACTACCAATACAACTGTGAATACCTGACAGAGTTTCACAGTTACACGTATACCTCACCATAAGTTTAATAGGCATCACACAAACTCATTTGCAGCCACGTGTGAACACCAGCACGATCTTCAAACAGTACTAGCAACCCTAAGGAAAAGACCCTGATTAAATATCATTACAGTGTTCTGTGTTGTGTACTGTGTCCTGTGCATATGCCCAATATGTTCTGTGCCTACTGTGTTCAATTTAACAGCATGAGCTCAACTGTGACATCACAAACAGTACCTACTGCCTACACAGTATTAAAACCTGAAACCCAAATAAAAACTGATAATCCAAACCACAAGATTTATCTTAATGCTAACATGATTACACATTTTACAATCCATGCAAAGAATTACTTGTGTTCTGTATCTACACTGGTCAATGTGACAATGGCCCACAAGAGCCAACACATGCAGCTGTTTAGTGACTATTTATCAGGCTATTAATAAAACTGCTCATGCTACAAGGGGTAGGTTACTACAAGGTTTCATAGTTTAACCAACACAGCAGGATGCAGCAATAGAAGTACTCCTTCTTGTCCAATAAATGCTTGGACACATGATCCTTTTGATAGGTGCAGCAATTCTTTCAGTTCTTCTTGTTACTTCGTACCGTTGCTGCAGCCTCCTCATTTGACACATATGCAGGTATTGCAATGTGAACATTTCCTTTATTTTCATATGTTGTTCTGTGTTCAGTTACACACTAAAATTGCATGTTTCTTTACACATGATTAGTATCCCTTATGTCTGTCCTTAAATGTGCAATGATTACAGCTCAGTGTACTAGTACAGTCCAACTGCATTATAATGTCATGGAATGGGACTGCATAATTTGTGTCATTATGAACAAGTGTTGTTCTGAGTGTAATGTTACGCTTACCAGTGAGGAATTAATTGGTACAACAGAACATCTGACACTAGACATGAGGTGTCGAATAAACTGATGTCATTATAACCAGGGTCAACTGCACATCTGTTGTGTATAGCACTGGCAGTAACTTTATGATAACATATGCAATGTTGCAACGTCTGGTATCTCAGGTAGTTACCGGCATGATTCTTATGGTCTAATGGTTATAATTTGTGCTTACAGACGTCAGCATTCACAGTCCAAGTCTCTTCAGTTCTGCAACTTGTGTGTATAGTGTCCTTGTAGTGATATGAGGAGAATGAAAAAGTGTAGCGCAGTACAGGGCAGTGTACAGCAGTATATGAACGCAAAATAAACATAGAACAGTATTAGCTATATCAACAATTTTTAGCGTCAGTTTCTACCTTGTATCCATGTTTCATACATAATACCATTTCGTTTCCTAATTTCATTTTTTTCCCAGTATGTTCCCACATTTCTCTTTCTAGTGTTTTTGTGCTGCATATGCAGAAGTCATGTTTTCTGTTGGTACTACTGGCTGTACAGTAATTATGCAGTAATTCCCAAAGCATTTCTACCAGACCTCCATCAAAACTTGACCCCATTCCCTGACAAAATCAGCCAAACACAATCCAGGGCAGGTGGTCGCCTAGGCAACTAAATTTTGTACGTCTGCACATAATATTTTCAGCATAAATACTGCAGCTTTTTTTCTCCTCCTCTCCCCTTACACGCAAAAATGTGTATCAGTCCAGATGCACAGAGTGGACAAAGGAAGGTGACACTCATAGGTCATTCCGGAAATGCGGGTCCACAGTCTGGCACAGATTTTCGGAAAATCTGTGAACCACTGGATAAAACCCTTACTGTAGTTACCAACCTGTACGTAATTTGCATATTCACACATTCCATTGCTCCTCTCCAGCTCTTCCTGAAGTAAAATTTTGCAAATACAAATTACAACTTTCCAACTTTCAATATGGCAGCAGAAAGCTGTGATGTAATTTGCATTTACTTTCATAACAACTATATAATCCAGACACTTACCCAATATTATCAGTGGAAAATTAAAGAAATCTTATGTCAACAAAACAGAGGATTATAAATGAATAACACACAGCTTGCCTTAGGAATAGAGTTTTTATTTTCAGCACAAGAGGTTACAGATTTTAATACCAGCTATATACATTTCAACAAAAATCACATCATGAATTTAAAACTTTCTGAAAATCTCTGTCCTTGTTTCTAAAAGGATCAGATCTTGTTCTTCCTATGACTTATTTGTTTACAAATAATTTTGTCAATTTTTATATCATTGATACCACATAATGGCCTTTTAAGGCTGAAATATGCTGTACATGTAATACTAAAGAACTACAAAGTGAGTTGTGATTTACAGTTCCTGTATTACCTCTGTCAGTGATAATTCAGCACTACTCTCCAGCCAGCCACCCATCTGAACATTGCCATCTATGTCAATGTTCACTCAACAAACCATGATAGATCTGGTCAAGCCGTGCTGCTACCCAATTCTGTGGCCTGAAGCTAGAAGTAATATAATGTGCAATTTCATCAGTGCACCTGCACCCAATTTACATACAGGCAACATATTTTTGAATGCAGGAACTTTCTTTTTCAAAGGATGCCATCCCATTGGGCTGTTTATGGGAGAAATCAAGTCAAAATCCATCCAAACACAACTAAATGTCATTACATGTTTCAAGCTATTTCAGGTTAAACACAGGTTCACAATTTGTGTCTGAAACTTACTGAGGAAGGACTGCAAGTCCATAAAATGCAATTAGAATGATTAAAATGTTAAAATTATTTTGGTCATAATCAGGAATGATATGTGTGGAAAGAAGTTCTAGCAAATTATTACAAATATACTGTACAGAAATGAGTATAATTACCAACCAATGCACCTTTTATTAATATCACACTCCACGTTTTGGCGCCCATCACGACACCATCATCAGGGGCTTACACATTGTAATCGTCACAGGATATCCATATGTTCCTGAGTCTTGATTAGATTTTCACTCATACACTACTGTGAGAATGACTGCATTAATAACATCAGTATGTGATACGTCATCGCATTAGACACGCAGTTCAGGGTCTTATAAATTTCACAACAAGATTTATACCTGTTTATAAAAAGTTTAAAATCCAATTATAGTCCTTGCGGTTGGCGTATGTTATATCACAGTCACACTATTTCATGTGAGAAGAATGTTATAAAATGTATCACATCACATTTTGTAGAATAAATGTTATAAAATGTATACACATCATAACATTATAAAACCATAGAACCACTGTGCACTTGTCTTTAAAAGTTTTGAGATCCAGTTGTAATTTTAATGGAGCTGTCGTAAGTTGCATCAATTTGATGATTTGATAGTGCCGAATAGATGGTACATGGAAATATGCAGCATCCAAATGTACAGTGGTTGTGCAGTCGATGATCTGTAATGTGATGGGGTTCGGGTTTGAGTGACCGTTTATCCCTGAGTCCAACGTGGTGGGGTGTGGGTTTGAGTGACAGTTTATCCCTGAGTCCGACGTGGTGGGGTGTGGGTTTGAGTGACTGTTTATCCGAGTCCGACGTGGTGGGGTGCGGGTTTGAGTGATTGTTTATCCCTGAGTCCGACGTGGTGGGGTGCAGGTTTGAGTGACTGTTTATCCCTGAGCCTGACGTGGTGGAGTGCGGGTTTGAGTGACTGTATATCCCTGATGCCAACGTGGTGGGGTGCAGGTTTGAGTGACTGTTTGTCCTTGAGTCCGACATGGTGGGGTGCGGGTTTGAGTGACCGTTTATCCCTGAGTCTGACGTGTACAGACTCAGAAAAATGCAGACTTTTCTCTGTTAAATCTGGTGGTAGCATGCAGTTAAGTTTAGATGGCGCACATGCAGAAACCAGATTTCTTCTTTCGGCGAAACAGACGATTCCATTTGTCTCAGCGGGGGCGACATTTCAATCGAGTACTGGGAACAGAGATGTGCGGGTTAGCTGCTAGCATTTGTGCTGTGCTGGACAGCCTATGCTCCATGGTCTTGGCGTGGCGTGCAGGGTACGCACTCCATTCTCCTGTTGCCCCTTCATTTCCCCTCCCACACATCACCGTGTGCCATGTAATCTTAATCGCACTCTACTCATAGCAACACATTTGCCTGAAAAACGTAAAGAAGAATATATAATCCTTTCATGTATACATCAAAGAAAACTCAGCGATTTATCACACATGGAATAATATTCTAGACACTGTGAAACTCGGAGTTGGAGATGTACACGTTGTGCTGTTAACCACTAATGGGTTTCATGCAATGCCATGCAATAAAATAATTTTACTCAAGGATGTAAATTATTTTGTGCTGATAACTTAAATATTTCTTGGCCGATTTGGGCAAAATTGTTTTTAAGATGAATTTGCTGCTGCAACCTTCAACACAAAAAGTACCTCCTTCAAAAATTTTGAATATTTAAAAGACTAATTAACATTTAAGCATCCCTATCAAGACTCTATTAAAACTGACAGCAACTTGCCAGTATTGTATTTATGACAAGATAATGTTTACTTGACATCACTTCATATTAAGAAAAATAACAAAGGAGTATTAACCCTTTAAAGATGAAGCGTATCTGTTTTATATCAGGACTCAGTGCGTACCGCGCTGTAAACGCTCTCCACTTCAGTTATAAAAACCAGTCTCTTAATGCTTTATAAGGCAAAAGTTGCTGTTTGTTCTGAGATCCGTATAAAATACATAAACGCAATGTGGACACCACGTAGAATTTTTTAATGTTAAACCTGGTGGTATGTGAAGTTACCGCTAGGCTTTAAAAGGTTAAATTGAAGCACCAAGTTATTAACTGTCAACAAACTGACCCAGCAGCTGACAATGGCACAACATCCCCCTGCTAGACAGCAAGTACTGCCAACATTCCATTTATTCAATGAAGATCCTTGTTATTTGTCTTGTTGCATTCCACTGTGTTGATGAGATTATGATTTAGTGACAAAACACTTTTTCAGCACAGCTTGTTTTATTAACATCAGTCCCTAAAAGCAGACATAGTGACATGCTACAAAACTTCTGTGTTTACAAGGCTGCTAAACAATACATCCAGCTTAACAAGGAACACAGTATAAGCTATAACCCAACCTTCAAGGTTTTAAACACCGGTGCTTGCAGTGACAGTAGCAGGCAAAGTGAGAGCTAAACACCTGCAAGTCAACAACCCCCCCACCCCACAGGAGCCACCAAAACAACACAACTGTGAATAACAGATCTACTTTTCATAGTTACACACATGCCTCATCACATGTTTAACATGCATCCCATAAACTTAAGTACACATAAATATTGAATTTGCTACCATTCTCACTAGTTGAGCAGCAAAACTGTGGAGGCAAGTGCACAGCCTGAGCAAAGAAATGTGCCAAGAATAGACCTCATTAAAACCAAATCTGTATGCATGCCACACACCTTGAATGCAATACAGCAAAGCTCGTGCCGTTGGACAAATTATTGAGAACCAGTACCACACAATATGACCTATTTGATCACTACCTGTCCTTAGGTCATTATATGGATGGTGCGAAAGAAGTATTACATGCAATGCAATGGTAAGGACATAAGATTTAATGATTCTTCAGTTGTTCACAACTGTTTGAGTTACATAAGTTCATTCAAATTGTGTTCAATTAGATAAGGCAGCGATCATGAGCGAAATGTATCTATGGATTTTGGACAAAACAGAACCTGTCACGGTAGCATACAGCATAATCCAGATTCAAAGAGAGTGCCCCTAATCATAAGTTTAGAACAGGATGGCACAACACACACTTTTCTTGGCCCACAAAATATTTTTTCTATTGTAGCAAAAGCATTACTAATTCATCTGCCAGTCTATCAATCTTCAAGTCTGTCAAGAAGACACCCCACTGAGTCCCATGCCTCTAAAAATCTGAACAAACGCCCCTTCATACCTGCACCATAACTTGTTTCTATGCATAAATTTCTGCTTCCTCAATTAAATCCAACTCATACAAAAGTAACATAAGGAATCAGGTCTGGCTGACTTTTGTTGAAGCTTTGGGAAATGAAAATTTTCAAATTTACGTGATGTTGCTCCCCAGCAACTACATTTGTGAACAAATATTTTCTGTAACTAATCAAAGCCCAGAATACGTAACATTCAGCACTAATCAAAGGCAATTAACATGACCGTCAGCAAACATCACATTTGGAGAGGAACAATGAGACGATATTCCATGGATAGCGTAAGGTTTCACACCGATAGCATCCCACATGAATGTAAGAAACATTCTGGTCCCTGAATGTCTTGGTTGTGCTGAGGTCTTATTGATGGTTATCATTATAACAGCTTAATCAGAAAGAACCTGGAAAACCACAGTTTTCCTTTACAGTCATATGTTCTTGCCAGACATAATTTAAGGAACCAACAATAAAAAATTATGATGACAGACTTCCACCTGGAATTCAAAATGCATTCCTCCTAAATACAAAGCTGTACTGACAATTCCACAACTGCGGTGGCAGCATAAGCAATTGGCATCTCAGGTATCCTCCTGTAAGATCTACTTATTTCATGTTGTCACAGAAGCAAGTGAGACTTTTCATTTTTTCAAACATTCAGAAAAAAAGTGACAAAGATATGACATTGCTTCCTAACACCAGCTCTATCATTCTATGATAACTGATAAATTTCATGCAGCAGAGTCCTTGAGAAGCTACCAGTTCTTCAGCTAGTCAAGAAATTCCCTGCCTTTTATGGCTCCTAACGGTTCATTACCATGATCACAACACGCCGCCACTTTTCCCTGTCCTGAGCCAGATTAATCCTGTCCATTCCATGCCATCCTGTTTCTTTCATATCCACTTTAATGTTATGAAATTTACGCCTAAGTCTCACAAGTAGTTTATTTCCTGCACGTTTCCCCACCAAAATAACGTCTGTGATTTGTCCCCCATGCGTGCCATATACCACATCCATCTCATACTCTTGGTTTGATTATACAAATAGCGAACAGGAATACAAACCATCAAGCTCCCGCTTATCTATGTTCCTTGAGTTTCGTGTTACTTCCTCCCCCTTACGTCCAAATATTTCCGCCCGTTCTCGAACATTTCGGTGCATAAATCTCCCTTAATATAAGCAACCACGTGCCACACCGAAGAAACTTTGTGCCGTATTTTAAAACCTTGCCGTCACGCGCTTGCTTTTCGCAACACGGATGATACTTTTGAGATAGGAATGACACGAAGGACAAAACCACAGATCAAACACAGTTCATCAAAATTCCCACACCGTCCTACCTTGGCATAACAGGACCTGTTAACTACCGAACACGAATCATTCCAGAAGTTTATGCCAGAACTGAGCTCATACAGTAGCCAAGAACTTGTTACTGTGTAGTCCGTGGTGAATACCGTAATAGCCAACATATAGACTTACAAATTACATACCAATGTTTAGTTATGTAGGATCATCGGATGATGGTCCTTCGGGGTTCTGTACTATTTCAACCAAAAGACCATCATCCTAACCAAAAAACGTCGTGGGAACATAATCCCTTACAGTGCAGGGTCAAGCGCGTCATCTGTATTAGCAACTGCTAATTACGTCATTTTAGTCATCGGTCGTGTATGCCGGCAACATACAATTATGGAATGAATGTGTTAAAATATGTTAATAACATACAAGCGCAATAAAGTATGCTGTACATTTCAGTCACTATATAAAGACAGCATAATAAGGCACATTTTTCATGTCTGAATTTTGAAGGAAATGTTATTTACAACCACTCAGGTTTTGAGATATTTTTGTTTACAAGATTGGTAGCATGAACGAAGTCCAGCTTCCTGTTTACGATTGGTCGAATTTAAAGTTCGAAAACAGTGGCAAGATTGGATGACTGGTGGTTAACGTTTCGTTTGTTGGATGGTGTATTGCGTACCGTTTGATTGTAATAAAGAATCTGTTGAACAGAATGTCACAGAAAAATATTTATTACTCTGAGAAGTATTATGACAATGAGTACGAATATAGGTATGGAGTTTTCTGCGTTATTTCATGTCAAATTCCTTAGAGCATTCAGCCCCACGTCGATCAGTAACACGACATTTTATTTTGAACGTGATCCATTTTTTTGTGAATGTAGAATATCTTATTCTTTTTGCAAAATAATGAAGTGTTGATATATTTATTATTCTGTCAATATACGCCGTGACTACGCAATCAACTTACTTAATTTGCTTTCAGGCATGTCGCATTACCCAAAGAATTGGTAAAACTGGTCCCGAAAACTCATCTTATGTCGGAAGCGGAATGGCGAAGTATCGGAGTTCAGCAGAGTCAAGGATGGGTTCATTATATGACGCATAAACCAGGTGGGAATGGGATTTATTTGTACTCAGTATATGTAACATGCTGATTTGATGCTCCACACCTACATTACTCCAACATTCATGGGGACAGGGTTGTGTGACTAGCAAGTGACATATGGTTCAGTCAGAACAGTTTCATCCTCTTTTAGGATTATTTCCCATGAGTGGGGTAACATTATGGAATTACTGGCAAGCAAATCACAGCACTCAAATTGGGAACTGGTAAATGGGATGGCAAGCGCAGTGAACAAGAATCGTGTTTACAGATGACTGCGCTGACATATTATTTTTAAGTTTTGTGGCAGAAAACGTGAAGTTTGTGATGAAAGATTAACAAAAAAATGCAGTGAATGGGTACAGAAGTTTTGTGCTCTTCCAGTATTGTTTCCACTTTATATAAGTTGATGGACAATACGTTTCTATTGTAATTTTGTCTTGCTTACCTCAGACAAAAACCTCCCACAGACTGCTGGTACATGTACTGCTACAATGTTGTACTCCATGATAGGACTACCATGCAACAGAACTTGAAGGGTAATGATTGTATCTCATCCTTTGTCGAGGTCACGAATGCATGGCACTTCATCACCAGTTCTGTTACACAGCTTTGTGACATGGTCAGATATACCTTCACTTTACAATAAGGATAAGAGCTCATTTTTAATTTCATGTGTATAATATCATGGAACATGGCAGGCACTGTATAAAAATGAGTTAATGATAAAACTTTTGGATTTTTCTAGAAACGCATGACAAAAGATTAACAGATAAATATAAGCACACAGTTTCAAGCCACAGAATTAGGTCTGATAATTCAGTTGTTTCCACCTTTCGGATTTTCCAATCTGAGGACTTCTTTAAATGGTACACTGTCTGCCTTTGTAGCTACACTTAAATGCCATGGCTGTTACAGTGTTGGCTTCTTTTTCATCTTTAGTGTCGACCACAAAATAAAATGCATTCTTTAGTGAAAAAATACAAACAAGTGCATAAGACTGTCATCTGCTGATGACATATAAGACATAATAGTAGCAGAATATAAGAGCAAATTTCAAAACATCTTGCAGATACAGAGCAGCCAATCTCATTTTGGGATTATGTTAGTCAACAGTCAGGTAAGCTGTATTAAGATGATAAATTGTTTAATAGGAAAACAAATTTCTTTTTCAGAGCCACATATCTTGTTGTTCAAAAGGAAAATCACAACTCCACCACCTGAAGGTACCTACTGATATAAATACATTAAAGTTGACTGTAAATATGTTTATAGTAAGCCAAGTAAGAATGTGAAACGTCTTCATTCCAAACAGTTACTGATAATTCGGCTAACAGTGGTGTTGTGTATTGTATCAAACCGACCAGTTTCGATACATTACAGGAGATGGAGTTCTGCTTGTGAATCAACCAATCCACTTTCTACAGACTGACAGTAGGCTTAAGTCAATATCAATATGTGTATATGTGACGCTTCTTTATGTAACGTGTTCCTCATAGACAGGCATGGCATGAATCTGAGAAGTTCTTAAGATGTCAGTGTAATGCAGTTTGCTGTTCTTTAAGATTATGGTCTTCTGAGATGTGACATATAGTTTGGTAGAGAGATTCTTGTGTTTGAAGGAGTATTCTCTGACCATCTTCTGAGTAGAGGAGTCTCTTCTACCTTCAAGATAAATACAGTGGGTTCCTTTGAAACACTGGTATCTACCTACCAAACCATACAGCATCACATCCCAGAAGACTTATTTTTATACTTAAGGAATTTCTTTTTGTCCATAATTTTTTTGTAATGTTATAATTCTACTACACACATAAGAAAGATTGGCTAAAGAGAATAATACATACAACAAGAATGAAAATAAAGCAATCTAATCCCACACAATGTTCCTTTAATCAGTAATGGTTTATTCTGGTGGTAACTATGTGATGCATTAATGTTATCTGAAACCTGTTGCATGTAAAGTTGGAAATTGCTTATTAATTCTCTCTCCACCCAACGCTGTAGATACACTCCAAAGATCTCACCCTTGTTTTTGGCTTACACACAGAATAAGTGATGCCACCTCTCTTAGGTGAAACGAAATGTAGTGTTCACTCTCTAATGGGCCGAATCTGTAATGGACACCAAATGATTAATATAACACTAGCATTCAGTATCAAATGGCTGCATCTCAGAGGAGACTGAGAGAGAGAGAGAGAGAGAGAGAAACTGAACCAAGAATGTAAGCTTTCTGCAAATGAGAAAGGATATTTCTTTACTGGAGTTCTGAATTAGGTTTCACTGTGGTAATTAAAATATTTCATGCAGTGTGTTCACGACTTATATTATCTTTTTTATTAGATAATAACATGTTCATTTACTCAACTGATAATACTTTTTAGTATAAATATAAAATGTTAATAATCCCTTCCCTGGTGCTGGAAATTGGATCTCCCAGCAGACCATTCAAGAAAAATATTTTAAATTTAACATCTTTGATGTACTGTTTTCCTTTTAAGTATGGATTTGGATAGCAAATGTTAACTTTGACTTCAATAACAAGTTTTAATTTAATACCTGCACTACTGAATTTAGTTGTAACAGAAACTATCGTCACAAAGGATGCAATGTTCTGGGATGTGACACTGTATGCTAGTACAGATTTACCGACATTTTCCAGGAACATGCTGCCTCCACCTTCAGGATAGAGTCAGCTTCATGGGAGACTCACACCAGGAGAGGATGGGGCAAAACAGCCAACGAAGAGGCTAGGAAGAACATATCTGCTGAGGAGGAAAAGGAAAGGAAAATATTACATCCAGCATGCTTCTCTTCCACAGCCTCTTCCTTTGCTACGTTGGCTCCGTTCTCTCCTGGTCTCCCACTAACTCACCAGAAGAGGCATGTTCTTTCCACCTCTCTGTATATCTTACTGTGGCTTATTCATCTACCCTGAAGATGGAGGTGGCATGTTCCTGTAGAACAATGGTAAATTTTTACCAACTACTTAACATCAGATCTCCATTCTTGAGAACAATATAATCTCCTTTATGTTCAGTCATATGTCAAAATATAGTCAAAAATTTTCCAAGAGATGGCTTTACAGTTCTAAAACCAGGGAAAGGATCAAGCTGATACATTTTTCCTCACGTTTGTGGTACCTAAAAGTATTATGAATTCCTACAAATAAATAAGGTCAGAATTAATGTACAGTAAATAATTTCTTTTAAGACTTGCTCATGATACATTGGAACAAAACTATAAAATCTCTTTTATAAGTGAATGTTATGGTCAGAATTGTAACTACTGGGAAGCAAAATAAAAAAAAAAGCATTACAATGAATGAAGTTTCTTGCTGCTATTCTGTATTTATATTAGATTACAAGGTATGTAAAATTAGTGTGTAGGGACGTCTACAACATGTTCATGTGATGTGATAGCTTTTCGAAAACACCTTGTACCATTTTGTTAAGTTATTTTTAACTAATATTCCTTGTTTCTGTTGTGTATTAATGTTATCATGTTCCACTTCTTGTCCTATCAGTATCACGGTGAGGTGTACTTGTATACAACTAGAATAACATAGTGTTTACAATAAAAACGTGTTTTAAGTAATTAATGCATTATGTACATAATATTAGAGTTAATGCTATTTGGCATGCCAAACCCTTCAGCCAAGCCTGACTGAAACCATTAGAATTTACACTAGTAAATGATCCATGACAGACAAGTCATTTTCATTATGGTTACACAAAACCCTGATTTTTTAAAGGGAAGAACTGAATCTAAGATTAGGTTTTCTGGGATGTACTGTCATACAGCCTGGTAACTATGTGCCAACATTTTGGAGGAAGGAACTGCGCACAGGTTTAGGGTAGAGAAAAACTCCAAGGTTCCTCCAAAATATTGGTAGAGTTACCAATCTATATGGTATTACAACCCAGAAAACTGTAATCCCTATATTTACTGCTGTCAAAACCTCACACCTCTTATGATTGAGCCTAGTCTCAGAATTGTTTTTGTAATAATATTTTTGTGATAATAGCCTCCATGTGTCTTGATGAACTGACTCCATACCTACTGTTCAAGGAACACTGTATCATGGACTAATGGCACTGACAACATTCACCCCCTGATTTGACAGGTTTCAAAACCATAACATTTGTCAAAATGTCCCTTGGACATTCAGATTATACATAAATATGCAACGGTATTGTAATATTTTCCAGATAAGTGTCCATAATTCAAAATATCTACAGTTAGAAAAGTAAAGATGTCACTCTCCATGCCATGAAGGCATACAAGAGGAATGTGGGTATAGCTCCACTCATTCTTAACCTCAGCACTACATGGAAATGGGTCATCAGCCTCATGTGACAGCTGCCTTACTGCCAGGAACGAGCTTGTAAACAAGGACTCACATGTCAGACACACTTCCACACAGGCCTACTTAAAATTTTGGATTTTTTAATAACTCTCCATTATTAAATAGTGAGTTATGTCTAAGAAGCAGTGGAGAGCAGCCATGTTTCTGCAGCAGTGGAAAATGGGCATGTAAAATGCAATGTACCAGGCCAGAATTGGCACAGTCACAGACAGCATGGAAGTGTATATCAGGAAGCAGTCAGGTGCAAAGTGCATGTTGGATTTTGGGAAGAGTGTTGGTGTTGGCAGTGGCAGGAGTGGAGGTAAATCCAGCCCCACTGATGGAGCAGGGCAAAACTGAACAAATACTGAAACAAGTGAAAAATCAAAAGAGGGAGGACAAAGCAATTCAGAAGTTATTCAAAACCCATAATCGAGAAACTGGTGAAGTGAAGAATTAGGAAGGAAATTGGAGGAATTAAAGGAAACATAAGTGGAGTGATTTTGGATTTTCAGCAGGCACAGCAAACAGAAAGTGGGAACAAAAAGAGTGACACTTAGTAAACCAGATTGATTGGAAGAAGAAAGGAGAAATAATAATATTGTCATATTTGGACTGGAGAACAGAAATGGGTGTTACATTGATACAGTGGAAGTGGTGACAAAGCATTTGAAAGAGACTATGGGGAAATAGGTCAGTGACCTATTCTTGCAAAATTCACTCCCTTTGTGAGAAAGTTAGAAATGTTGGGAAAAAAAAATGTGTTTGAAGATTAGAGTGGAAGATTTTTATTTGGAAGTAACAAAAACAACAAGCAGATTAGTACCATATTTAAAGGATGCAAAGTGAAGGGCACACAGGGCATTTTTGAAGAAAAAAAAGTTTAAGGTAACTTACAAGTAGCCTGGCTATTGAATCTGTATGGACATCCCTGTGGAGCAAAGGTTTGATTGTTGAAGGAAATGTCACCAAGTTTTGGAAAGTGGAAGATTCAGTAATTCACGAAAAGCAAACACAGAGGAGAGCAGAAGCCACACAGGCTAAAGGGGACTTTGGAACAAAATGGTCAATTGCAGAGGAAGGAGGCAGCAGAGAACAGGACACTACTTCACGGAAGGAGCAACAACAACAACATACATCAATGGAGAATGTGGTCAGTGTTGAGATCATGTCAGGAGATATGTCAAAGAAGGTCATTTCTTAATTAGCTGCTCTGACAAAAGTGCCAGTTCAGCAGAATGTTCTGAGTAGCAGGCCTACAAAGACTGGAGAACCATGTGATAGAAGAGGAGAGGAGAGAAGGGAGGGAAGAGGTCAAAGTAGACACACAAACAATCCTTGGCCCACGACATTATGGTAAGTTATGGAAGTTAACATAAAGTAGAGAAGCAGTGATATGGATAAAGCAACGAAGTCCGGTAAGGCAAAGCAATCCCATTACAGGCCTGGACAGGCCCTGAGTTTTCCAGGAGGTTGAGTCTCCCAGATTTCAAAACAATTGGCACATGGAGATGGTAAGGTTGTCAGCCCTATGCACTGGCCACCTTTACCTCCCAGGAAATATTCCTGGTACTCATTTCTGTTAGAGGCTGAGTTGACCTCAGGGCCCCATTGTGGCCGGAAGAATTATGTCAATGAAAAATCCCAATCACCCCATTGGGAATCGAACCCATGACCTTCTGCTTTGCAGTGCAGTGCCTCAACCAACTGCACCACTGCATGCACACTGTGAAAAACCCACTGTTGAGCAGATGCAGCCTTCTGCACAATTTGGCTCAACTAATAAATATTTGTTGTGACTCTACATTACTAAATTAATCCAATACATTCATAAAGATGATTACTACTCTATGCATTAACCTGACTTTATATAAATAAGTGCAAACGGCAAATTACAGTATTTCCAGTCACTCTTATATCTGGCACCATGACACAAGTTTTCACCAAAGAACAGTGCACAAAACTACTGTAGTTTGGATTATTTTGATGTCTTTCCTTTCGCAATGTTCTTAACTTTATCTTATCAAGACCTTCAGAACAATCTCAGGATGTACTAGCAGCCAAAAATCTGAGATAGGCACCTATCAAATATTAGAATCCTCTACTCAGTAAACAGATGAAACACACACCAGTAAGAGGAGCGGATACCAGTGTTAAAATATCAGATATAAAACTCCAGATACAAAATTCATCTATAAGACTACTCTGGTATGGATTGTTATTCTTATGCTGTTCTGCTGTTACAAAATATAATATACTTGTCAGTCGTTAAACCATGCAGCAACCAAACTAACATGTGAGAATAAGCACAACTGTAAAGTTCTCAATAATCTGATTGTGTACAGTGAATCTATGTGTTGGTTCAGAGATGACAATCCAAGTCCATTCCTTACGACTGGTAACAGGAGTAGGTAGCAGTAGCAGGGACATTCAGTTCTTTTGTACCAGTTACAATTTGTCCACAAAAATCCCACACAGTATGCCCTGAGATTAAACTGGAGTCTTTGTGGTGGGAAGCTAACATCTTAGCAACAACAGCTGTCCATTGCCAGGTTTGTCTTTATGAAACACCACTGCTGCATGGTACAATTTTCTGATATTCCAAGTTGTGACGAATGTTTGCAATTGAAATCACTTCAGACTTAAGAGATGAAACAATCATCCTGTAAAGGTAAAAGTAAACCAACCCCTGTACAGGCCTGCATAAGCCTTTAGGGCTCCAGGAGGTTGAGTCTCCCAGAATTTCTAAACAATTGGCACATGAAGGTGGCAATGGTGTCAGCCCTACACACCAGCCACCTTTACCCCCCAGGAGATATCCCTGGTCCTCATTTCTGTTACAGGCTGAGTGGATCCCAGGGCCAAGGTGCGGCTGGAAGGATTAAGTCAATAAAAATCCCAGTGACCCCACTGGGAATCGAAACTGCAACCTTCCACCTTGTAGCGCAGTGCCTCAATCAACTGCGCCACCACATATCCCACAACCATCTTGTGCATATCTGTAATCCATGGAATGTAGAATAGTACACAATAAGCAATGACCATATGGAAAGCAGAAAACAAATTAGCATCATGATTGCACAGAATATGGCACTATTAGGCAGATTTATATCAAAACCTCATACTGCACTGTGAAATGTAACTGGTAGATGGCAAATGGTGCATGCCAGGCACAGTGCTTTGTTCAAATACAGAAGGATAAGGCTTCCTCATCTATCATATGCGTGTTAACAAGCTTTTTGGAACACAGTCAGAAGATTCCAACATTGCAAAATATAAGTGATCCAGTAATAGTGTGCCCAATCCCCATGCCCCACTCCACATCTGCATATGGCAGCACTGCTGAGTGTAGTCTCTTCATCTGTAAAGTATAAAGGTATCTGTCTTGCCAGCACTCTTCAAGTAACAGATTAGGTATTTTTCATCAAGTTTGTTGTGACAATCTTCCATTCAACTTTCAGTGGACTTCCTCTGACAGGACCTTTAAACATAACTGTCTTGGCCAGTGCAAGCATATACTGTACGAAGATTGATGCAAATAAATACAAGTTGTGGCTAGAAAAGGTTAATACCCTGGGACTTTGAAATGTAAATATTTGTATACTATGACAATTGGGAATGTTGTAGAGGGTCTACAGAACTAAAGTTTATGGGTAATTTGACATCATAGTGTGAGCAGGAAATTATAACAATACTTAAGCGAAATGGAACATGCAAAATTTAAGGTTCTCACAGCAGTAATGATGAAGGTTTAAGTCTCCAAGGATGTGAGGCATTGTCAGCTGGGAAGTAGTTACAAAACTATTTAACATTTGACACCGCGTTAATATCCCAGAAGATGAATCCTCAGAATGGAACATGCTTCAAGGCCAGGTCTGATTATGTGAGAACTGAGGTTCTCACAATGTGAGTACATCCAGCTCTTGTTTTACGCCTTTTTGTTTCAATGTCCCTTACCAGTCTACAGCACTTCTTAGTTTGCACTCTCTCATTTTCAGTTCAATGACCTTTGACTGGCTGCACTCTACTGTGCCAATCCCTTATTTCTGATCGGAATATCATTTTTTTTTACTTATGCCCACTTTTTCAGGAGCACAATTAGGGTGCAAACAAGTGCTGGGTGTATGGACTTTGTGGCCTTCTGGGATGTGATGTCGTGATGTTCGGTAGACAGGAACCAACATGTTGGAGGAATAAAGCATCGCCATATGCAGGATGAAGGGTTCCCTGAGATGAGGCGGCAGGTTCCACCAAAATTTTAGTACCTATCTCACACCACATCCCATAAGACTGTACCTTCCAGACCTGTCTAATTAGTGATTTTCTATGGAGCAACAACAGTTACTAAAATGGGTCTAATTCTTCATGCTCTTCAGTCCCTTATGTCCTGTATATCTGTACTGGAAAGGGAAAAGTGATGGCCTGCTTAATGTTCTTACTGTTCACTACTATGCATGTGGGTGTGGAGGCCTGCTCACATCGATGAACACTTCTGATTGTAGTCGTGGTGGCAGCTCACGATAAATTGCCTCTGGTACGTGGTCTGAAACAACAATAAGAAACTTGAGTCTCTACTGACAATCACAAAACTAGTTAATGTGAAATGATTCACCTAAGGGTAGTCTCTTCATAACTTCTTTGAGGTTGTGTCATCATCCGAGTGACACAGAACAGAATACCATCATGACACACTTCTTTTTTGCTGTGGTACAACAGCCCAACTTGGGCCTAGGCCACCTCATTGGTCAAGTTTCTAGATCACACACAATTGACAGACACACATCCAGTAGGAGTCCTCTGAACAAGTGATCAGCTCGTCACAATGGCAGCTACCTACACAACATAACAAACACTACAGATGAGCATCCATGCCCTCAGCGGGATTCAAACTTGCAATCCCAGCAGTCATGTGGCTTTAGACCTACACCTTAGACATGTGATACTTATATACGTCTATTTTCAAGAGACTCCTTTGAATATAGGTACGTACATATATCAATCCACATGTCATACCTCAGATGAATACAATCTTCATTATCACTAGCGTGAGAACTTTGTATATTGTGTAAACTAATTTATTATGAAATGAACAGTAAAGATGGAGTCTCAAATCTAGGTAGAAAACACAGGTACACAGACCTTGAAAATGGAGCAGAATGTTCTGAAATGTTGGTACATAACCCCCAGAAGAGTGCCAAATCCCAGAACACTAATTGTGATTGGAATGTGCTGTTTTATAAGTATTCAATACGGAGAGCAATGGACTATTAGAATAGTGCCACAAATATAATCAAATGCATAAAGCAGTGCATTTCTCAATCAAGCAAAAATTTTGGTTGCCTCCATCATTCTTTTGACTTAATTGTGCAAGCAGTACTGGACAAAGAGAACAAACTATGTTCCTTACCATTGCACCTGTACACCAGGTCTGACCAGATGATCATCTCCTGGGAGAAACAGAACACACCCAGCCGTCCTCCCCTAAGCGTTGAGTCATAAATATTTCCTGAGTCAGCCACCATGCTCTCGCCCTCAAATATCCTGAGCCGGATAAGTCCAATCTTTGGTCGGTGCAGTAGAAGCCACCTGTATGCCACCTTCTCCTTCCAGCCAACGTTTCTTGGATCTTTCCACAACAGTCTCACCTGGTTCAACATTTCATTTATTTATTAAAATTATATCAACTCCAGTAGTGAATCCTGATCTGGAGGTTTGGTCTACTGGAAGGGTAATTGGAAGGCATTGTGTACCCTTCCACCAGATTAGAATTTGGCACTGGTCAAGCTTTACAGCAGTGAAAGGTCACAAGCAAGTTGGTTTAACAATAATGCTCCTGAAATGCATACTGGAGGTGCCCTGTTCAAATTTCACTCAGGATACAGTATCCTGACTAGGGACCGTTGTGCTTTTCTTCATTCCCTCCTGACAAATGCCAGGATAACAACAGAAACTAGACCACACATCCTCTGTAATTTATTACCTTAACATCCTACCATTTACTTCTATGTTCTCTGAGCTACTGACAGCAAAAGGTAAATTTCTCCCTGCCCACAACGTCACATAGGAGGAGCAGAAGTACGGCTCCAATCATTCTTAACCTTGGTATTAGATGAAGGTGAATGGTCAACTTCATGCCCCAGCTGCTTTATGCCTGGGAGAGAACACTAGTCCCACTGAATAAGAGTCTGGGTGGGTCACAGAGCTGATTTAAATATTTTGGAGAAGAAAGATATTTTGCTCCTGTCAGAATTCAAATCCCAGGCTGTCCAGTCCATAGCTCTGTCCCTTGCAGTCAAACAGTGAATTGGGTTCAAATCCAACCCAGAACACCCTTTTAGAATGTGAACAAAGAAATAATCTAAATTTATGTTTGTCTACATTGAGAGCGCAGATAGATCTATGCTGTTGTGCCAGCCCAAAATAGGTGGGAAAGGACCCTCTGGCCTTCTCAAATTTCACTTACTCTCCCATCTGTAACATTTATGGCATCCACTGCTAGAAACCAGACCAGTGGAACTTTGGCTTACAGGATGCAAATTTCTCTTTGACAAATTTATGAACTAACATTTGAACAGAAGTCAAGCGTAAATTTTAAGCTTTGTTGTGTGGGCATTTTGTTCCCATGGAAATTTCAATTCATTTTAACCAATAGGAATTATGCAATGCCCCTAAGAAGGATTCATTAGCCAAAAACACACGACCCTCTTCCATTACCAGACAACTTAGAGAAGACAAAAGATGTGTCTGTCTAAGGTGTCACCCTGGAACAAGACAGGTAAAAGGAAAGCAGGCACACAGCATTCAGAGAGTAATCAAACAAGACAATATTGAGTGGCATAAGAGTGGCCAGAGGGTATTCAAAGAAAGAGAGACTGCTTTAAGACTGGTGACAGTAACCCAAAAATTAGACAGTAGACATGCAGTGTGGTTAGGGATTCAAGCACAGGGCAGTAGACACACATCAGTGTCCATAATATTTTTTTATGTATATCAAACAATAAAATTTTATAAATTCCTTGTGCTGCAAGTGGAGTGCCCTTTCTTCAACATCTTCAACCACTACTACTGCAGCCTAAGACCCTGAAGCTAATCTTGTACATGCCACCAGCAAGCTAAGCCATGCAATTTGACTTCTCACCTCTTTCACCTATGGAAGCTTAAAGATGTGAAGGAGACGCACATGCAGTATCAGATGCAGTTACTTGTGAAAAGGACTTGCCACGAACAGCAACATTCTATACCGACTATGCTATCCAAGCTGCTGACAGCATTATTAAATAAACCATACACGGAAAGCAAGGATTACTATCCTGTGAATGGTGTGCTGATAAGGTTGTAGAAGCAACTATCTGCCACTCATCACAAGGTACTACTCTAGCAACCATCTGGAGAAACTGAGGAACACTGACATGGATATCTGTCCCCTGAACCAAGATGTAATGTCACCTATTGTGCTACTCACCTGGTTCTCAGTGTCACCAGTGTGCCAAAGGGAGTTACGCAGCATCTGGCCTGGACCAGTATTTGAATATACCAATTTGAGCTGAATGCCTGGTTCAGCCACAGCTCTAAATGGTGTTGCCTGCCAATATGTCTGTGTGTTCTTCTTCCACATGACTGTGTAGAACTTGTGATTGTCCTGGTAACTGTCAAAACACAAAGTGTGTCACATATGTACTTGTGATTGGTGACAGTCACAGTTTGTAAGTTCTCTTCGTCATTGAACTCTAGCAAGTATTATAATTTCAACCTTTAAGGTTATACAGTGAAACCCTCTTACGAAAATTTTGAAAATTCCAAAAAAAATCCTATTTCTTAAGCGGGAAATTTCTTAAAAGGGCAATTTTAATGAAAGGGGAGAATTTTGGTGCTTTTTTGTCCTGACTTCTTAGGTGGGAAATTTTCTTAACCGGGTTTTTCTTAAGCAAGTTTCACTGTATGTGGACACTCTGATCACCATTCATGTACATGCGTAATAAGGAATTCATTTGTGGAATACAACATCTCATCTTGGTAAAAGAATGGCTTGTCAGGCATAAAAATTGGCTACCAAAAACAGGTGATAAAGTGTATATGATCTGGCAATATTCTCAAACCAAAGTTGCTGATCACAAACACAGCTTGAGAAATGGAATCACTAAAAGGTTAATTACCAGTATGGTCAGCCAACAAATCAAAACAGGAAGTACAAATGGAAGTACTGTCTTTGCTATCACAGTCTAGGCAATCTTTCTCCTGCTCTTCACAAATAATAAAAAGGCAGTAAGCCCAGTCACAGGATCTTGCTGACATTGAACAGCTTATGGTACACTGCACAATTATGTCCACTATATCTCTCAGCAGCAGCATAAAGTGCAAGGTGATGTGCCAGGAAAACACACAGCAGGTGAAAGTGGCTTGGTAGGGGGTTGACAGTGGAATATAAACTTGTCATATATTTTCTGGAGTTACAGACACACTGACCACACTGCATGTTAAAACAGTGTGAGAGTAAAAAGAGGTTTATGTGACTAGATCCTGTACTACAAGAATGTAATTCAGTTTTTGACAAGGACACACTAAAGGTATGGACACTGAAATTTAAATTGAACAAGTCTTAAAGGGGTGAATTACTACCAAGTTAAGAACACTGGAGCCACATGCACACTGTCTTACCTGAATATGAATCCAACATAATCATCATCTATTTCTGTGTCAACAAAGAAAGTTCCTTCAAAATCGACCCCTCCGAACTCGTCATATCCTGCAACAAAATTAACATTAAGATTGCAATCTTCTGGAAGGTAATGTCATTTATTTTGTCAGACACATACCTCTGAAAGCTACTACTTCATCTCCAGGATATGTTTCAGTAGGAGGCGAAAGGTTCCGCCATCTCCAGAGTACCCTTACTATGTGGCAGCAAATTCTCCCATTTTCAGAGAACTTTCAACTTGGAGGCAGTATGTTCATCCAAAGTGTTTGTAATCATCCTCCCAGTTATATTCTGTCACATCCCAGAATTATTTCACTGCTTTGAGAACCTCACCACCTCATACAAATCAATTTGCCTGCACATATGTTTCTCAACATCTTCATTGTGCTGTCCCACTGCAATAAACTGCAGTACATCACAGCACGACACATCACATCATTACACACTTTTGTCTGAATGTCCATACTACTCTGTGTACTTCATGTTTTTCTGTTTACTTATATGATCCTTTGTAATATGCATTACATTTCACAGGAAAACATAAGAGATCAATGACATTTTAATAACAGTATAACAGACCACCCCCTTCCCATATGTAAAAGCACAAATGCACATCCTCCCTCCAAAACACACACGCGCGCGCGCGCGCACACACACACACGTAACTTTGCTGTAGGTTCCCCATTTTCTACCGCAGACCTAAACGGAAGGATATGAAATTACTCCACACATGTGCAACACGTAATGCATGGCAGACATAGTTAAAGTGATGTGTAAGTACTGCAGTAGAATTGTGCGTATGACTTAATCCTCATTCAAGATATTTGTATTAATAAGAAGAGTATGCATCAGTTTCTTAATTCTAGTGTTAATCCTTATTCAAAGTTTTAATTACAATATACTAGCATATTGTCAAGGTGAGCAGCTACAACCTGGATGAACATCAGGTACTTCTGCTTGATAAATGTGACAAATAATACCGCCAGTCCCTGACTTACAACCATCCCACTTACAACTAACTGAAGTTAGTCTCAACCAAAATTTCCTTAAAATTTAACTCAAGCTACTACACAGTATAATTAAAATTTCATTTAAAACTACATTGCCACCTGGTAGAGAGTGTATATTCCACCCTATCTTGTATTTTTGACTTACAACCAATTCACCTTATGAGCAGATGTTCAGAACATATCCTGTTCATAAGTCGGCGAGCAGCTGTACAGACTATTCTCAAATGTGCAGTATATAACAAATAACAAGAAGCGCAATATACTACATTATAACATTGTGGCATGTTTCCATAACCATTTTTGCCATGGAAATACAACACGTATTTTGTATATTTTGATCGACATTTCACTGTCAACAATATCAAAGTACAGTGTTGCCATTAAAGTGTAACAGCAGTTCCTTTTGTATTGTTGATCTATGTATGTCGCTGTCAACCCTGTATAGTGCATGACACATGAGTATGATTTTAAAACTATTTGCATGCTCATAACAGATTTTAATAAAAGACTCCAATATGAAATTTCACAAAAATTCTTCCAGTATAAGCTCAGCTGATATATGGATGGACATGAGAAAGCTAACAGATGCTTTTTGTGGGGATGCAAATGCACCTAAACAGAAGCATAAAAATACTGCAATTTCAAACTATTAGACCCAAACAGCATAGAGTGAGCTATATGCTGATGATAATTAGTGATGAACAACATACAAACTGGAACAATGAAGCAACCATTTGCCAACTGAGGCTGGAATATGACTACAAATGGCACAACTCTTTGGCAGTATAATGAAGATACTGGTTCTTTATTTATTCTATATCCATCTCAGTCTTTTTCTAATGACATGCATAATAATGTCTTTACACATACCAACGGCAAGTCCTGGATCACTATTCATAGTCTGAACAATTTCAGCACCCTTGTTGTATATAACCCAGTTAGGGTCAATCTGAGAATCTCCTTCAGGGTCCAGAACAACAGTCTGGTATGTCCTAACAAATAGAGAAATATTAATACCTAGGCAGAGATGGCACAACAATATTAAAATGCATATTACAGAGGTAGGGTGAACCAGCGTGGACTGGATTCAACATGGCTGAGACAGAGGCTGGTGGCCAACCCTCATAAATACAGTAATGAAACTTTTGGTTACATAAAAGGCAGGGAATTTGAGCAGCAGAGTGTCTATTAGCTTGTAAATAACAAAGAAACCTACTTCTCAGGTTAGGATTATACCATAGCTCAGGCTGACTGATTCCAAAAGCAAAGTTGATGGATAGGTTGTTTGAGTCATGTTTTACTTAATGACATTGTATGAAGTTACGCAGTGTCAAATGTGAAGGATGGATTGTGAATGATTAAAAGAAAAGGAGGTGGCAGGAAGTGGTCAGTGTCTATTTGAACCAAATATTTGCTTGACGAAACCGAGGACAACCACGAGAAACCTCAGTCATAACAGAGGGGTCTCCAGGCCATCCAAACATGATATTCTATTCACCAAAGGCCTGGATTGAATTCCAGGACACTGCGTGTCACGTGTGTTATAGTGGCTTATATCTTCTTATCATGCACCAAACAGTCATAAAGTTGCTCAAGAAACTCCTTTCAGATTGTGTTCTTTTGTGTTATGACACTGTGAAATTTGGCAAGTGGGTACCAATGTACTGCAGAAACATACTGCCTCCAAATAGACTTTCAGGCTTCCACAAAAAAAAAAGCAAAGTTGTCTGTGTCTACACCATGTAGGCATATAGTAGGAGTACAGGTTTAGCTCTATTCATTCTTAACCTCAGCACCAGATGGAAGTGAGTGGTAAAGTTCACACCCTGGCCACTTTACCCCAGGAAAGAACCTCAGCCTCCACAGGTAAGGTTGTGTGGGCCCCAGGGCTGGTACAGACATTTAGGTGATGAGAAAAATCTCATGCTGGCACTGGAATTCAAAGAGTAGATTGTCCAGTCTGTAGCCTAGTTGCTATACTAACTATGCTCTGCCGGTTCCTTTCAGGCTGCCATGGTGAGTGTGTCTGAAACAACAGTCTTCTGTCTTGGACACTTTAGCATTTTAAGTTGACAAGGATATTTCAGAGGAATGCACTGAATTCATCTTCAAGGTGACTGAAATAGGTTCAGGTAGACAGTGCCTGGTCAGCCTGATGATGGAGGCAGCAAGTTTCTGTGAAATGTCACTATTAACATATGATTCTACCTGGTGTCAAACCCACGAGACTATCATTTGATAATACAAGTATAATCCAGCTTCTATCCTAATGAAGGAGGCAGCATATTTCTCTGAAATGTTGGCACCCACCTACCAGACTAAGCAGTAATGTAAGAAAGGCCACACATGAATCTTTACTGCTGTGAAAACTCCAAACCTAATACCAGAATCTTCCTGTTGTTGTGGCAACCAAAGTCTCACACTGTTATAACTAATGCTCTACTTTGTATTGGAGTCAACAGAAATTCTAAATCTCTCTTAGGATATCCCTTCTTCTGCAATATGGTGCAGCACTGCATCCCAAAAGAAGGGATACCTCACCTACACCACTGCAAAAAACTAGCAACTCATGGAAAGTGACTTCCTACGACACAATTAAATATTAATCAACTATCTAAGATTTTGTCTCAAACCAACATTTTACATTCACTTATTGTTTCCAGCACATATTATATTATGGACTGAATGAAACAGATGTGTGTACCAACAAAACAAACCTGAAGTCTGTAGAGAAGATCTTTGAATTGTTAGGGCAGTTGTCCAGGTAGTTGGGAACTGTGTCATTATCAAAGTCATACTTGCAGGCTTCACCTATCCCATCATCTGAAACACAAATTCAATGTATTATTCACACAACATTTGTGAACATTTTCCACATGTTGCCATATGAATATACTTCAACACAAACTGTGTATTACTATCACGTGTGTATGTGTACAAAGTATTAGCACAGTGTTCATCATACTCCATTACGCATTTAAAAGAAATTTTGTAACATGTTTTACAGTTCACAGAAAAAATTAATAGAAAATAACTTTCTGGAAATAAGGAACACATCACAAAGGCTACAGAAAAATTACTTAGATTAACAATGGCAATCCTGAGAAATGGCAGAATAAAAATAAATGATATGAAAACAAATTCTATTCCCAACAGGAACATGTGGCTGACTTTTCTCGGGCACAGTGATTACTATCACGTACCTTCTTCTACAAAATTCAACTCCTGTCATTTCTTGTTCATATACGGGATACACAAATTACTGCATGATTATTGTTGTTGTACAACCTAAAAATACTGCATGAGATGTCTAAAAATGTAAACAGCCAAGATATAACACTCCGTGTATCATTGTAAAACAACATTACATTTGTAAGTTGGTGACAGATGCCTTCCAACATCGGACATGTAAGAAAAACTTACAATTCTGGAAGCCCTCTAATGGGACAGGATGGGTTTAGAAATTACCTTCTGTGATTCAGAAAACCTCCTGGTCTAATGAAGATTTGCATGCCACAGGTTTAAGTTTGAGTTAGGCTGGACACAGTCACATAGGCCTAACATACAAAGTTTCATAAAAAGTCCTACAAAAATGCTCATGCTAGTAGTTAGGGACTGACAGACATAAGAAAACCAACAGGCATTTCATTGAAACATGCTACAAAACTGAACACAGACCTGGGTTCAGTACCAGCATGGAGATTTGTTGTGGTAAAAGGGGTAGTGAGGCAGGTTTCACTAACAGCATTTAGGTTTTTACCCTGAAATTTATCATTCCACCAAAGCTCCATACTCATCTACCATCAAGTCCTGGTACAACAGGCCACAGTACCAATGGACTCATCCCATTCCTAGAACTAACACCAAATTTCCATCAACACTTGTATATCCTTACTGTCAGTGTCCTCCTGGTATGGGTTGTACACAAGAGGACAGTTGTCCTCATTGTTTAAAATTCCATCATTATCCTTATCTTTGTCACACTCATCTCCTCGTCCATCACTGTCTGTGTCCAGCTGGTCACTGTTGGCAACATTAGGACAGTTGTCCTTGCTATCTTGCACTCCGTCACTGCAAAGGAACCAGTGTTAGTGACCCAGAACACAGAATTGTGGTTAGTACTAACAACATACAGTGAAACCTGCCTACAATGGAACAGCAAACAACCAGAATTTTTTTCCATTTGCAGCCAGGTTCTGTTTCAGGAAGCATGGTACACTGAGTATACAGGCAGTGTGGTATATTCAGTATACCACACCACTGAGCATACCACACCGCCTGACACAACACACTTCACACACTCTATCAGAATGAGATCTCTTCAGATCATGTAAGATTGAGACAGATGTTTGCGTACATGCACCATTCAGAATTTAAACAACTGGAAACTTCTGCTTGGAATGGCTCAATTTAAAAATTTAAAATATTAAATTTACAACATTGTAATTTTAAGATTATTAATGTTGCATTTTTACAATTTTAATATTTTAATCATTTTAAGAAGGGAGACACAATACCTACATTAGCTGTTGGCCTTATTACTCCTTTGTTCTGAATAACTCCCTGGTAATGGCACCCCAGTGCCAAAACATGTAGGAGTCTTATAATTGCTTCTGCACGTATTTCATAAAGTACATAAGTTGGTTGATGTATTAATCATAAGAATATGCACAGTATGGACATAAAATTTTCAGGAATATGTAAAATATGTGTTTCAGAATTAGTCCTGGAACTGTACTGTTTGACCATGTATTACTACGGGAACAATATTCTGGGGAGAATATATGATGCAGACTTGTTCAGTCAGTACACTGGTTAGGCTATGGGCTGGATGGAAGAGGAGCTGGGTTTTTTCCCTGGCAGGGGCAAAAGTACTTTTTTCCCACAGTTCCAAACCACATGTAACAGCTTTCTCAGCCTCCTGTCCAGCAAATACTAAGGGCATTTCCAATGCAGCAAAGGCATGACACTGACCATTTTCCACCACACAGCACTGAAGTTAAGGATGTGCGTGGAACTACACCTAAACTCTCCTGTATTCTTCATGGATTGGTCAAGCATAGGCACTCCTTTACATTTACCTTCACCTTTACTTCTCTTCCAAACTCCACCCTGCATTCATTAACCAACTCACCCATCCCTGTCAATGTTGCTGTCACATGCATCTCCCACAAGATCATTGTCTGAGTCAACCTGGTTCGTGTTGGGGATGCGGGGACAGTTATCACACACATCTCCAAGCCCATCTCCATCAGAATCTCGCTGGTCAGCATTCTTCTTCTTGGGACAGTTATCCAAGTGATTTGGAATTCCTGTACAAGAAAATGGTGTCTTTGTAAGGCTACAAAACCTTTCACCCAATCTTGCTGCTGTTCTCTGCTCAGGCCTTATGTCAAAAGCAGCTATTAATCCATTTGTTTAAAAGTAAATTAACAACAGACTAAATTCAGGGAATTCCTGACACCTTACATTTAAACTGTTTATCTACCTGTGCCCTAAGTTTACAGATATATAAAAGTATTATTTTATTGGCTGTCTTTCCTCAGTGTGAGACAAGAACGTGGTTTGTGGGTTAAGATCTGAGTTTCCCAAAGCAACAAAAATCTAAATGATGGCCTTTGGGGTTATGATGTCATGCGGTCTCCTGGGTGGTCACCAACATTTCAAGGATCTACTGCCTCCATCATCAGGGCAGAGAGTTCTTTTTTTGATGATGCTGATACACACACACACACACACACACACACACACACACACACACACATTTCATTGCTCCAACATTCGTCCATCTAAAAACCTGCACAGTGTCATAACTCAGAAGGTACAACATACAAATCCACTGGTGATGTTACGACAGTGTAAATGTTCAAAATGCATCTTAAAAAATAATTTATGAGATTATGAACTGGACAGAACTAGCTTGAGGCAAAGTGTGACTGTGGGCTTGTGTAATGAAATACTATTGTATTCACAATAAAATGTCCCTGAATAACCAAATGATTTTCAACTACTGAAGGCAAACTCTGTACTATGCAGCCAGCCACATAACTGTGCAGTATGTACCATCATCATCTATATCATCATCACAAGCATCTCCCAGACCATCTTTATCAACATCTTCCTGGTCAAAGTTTGGGATAGTTGGGCAGTTATCACAGGCATCTCCCTGTTTATCAGCTCCATCCTGGTCTGTATCCAACTGGTCAGGGTTTGCTACCAATGGACAGTTGTCCTATTAAAAGAAATACATATGTCACAGTGAACACATAACATAGTAGTTTGGACATGCTAAAAGATCACATATACATACATTTAAATCACCATTTATACTTGAGCAATTTAAGGTTTCCCTTCCCACCATTTAATATAGCAGCCTTTGGTAACTCAGTTGGTACAATAACATTCTGTTAATCTGCACCCATGGGACCGAATAGGTGCAGGATTATCAAATGTTCCAGATTATCAGATAGTACCTATACTGACCTATGTTCTTATAGATATTTTTTTGTTCCTGCTCCTGTACTTGGGCAGTACAACTGACTCAGAGGAGCATTCAATTTGGATACCTCCTCCAGCTGCTGGTTCTGGGTCATTAGGGTCGTCTTCTGTGTTTTCTAGAGTCTTCATAGCTGAAGAAGTTGATGGAGTTGGAGACAAGGGGTCAGGAGATACCACAGCTGGTGAGGTACAGACACCCTTGGACGCTGTTTTGAACAGGACCCTGGGGTCTACCTGTTTCACTGATGAATCTTTTCTCTGGTAACAAGCAGAACTTCCGTCTAGGGACTACTCTCCTCAAGCGCCAGATTACCACAATTTCCAGATTATCAGATGACAGATCAGAGACATTTTGCTGTATAATGACTATGCTACAGGTTGGGCGGGCTTGTTGTCCAATTCTCAGCAAAGGCAAGAAATAAGACTTTTTTCTTCTCTAAGGTGTCCAGAATGGCTTTGGGACCTTCCAAGACTCCTACCCACATGTTACTGGGGGGTGCTTTCTAAGGAGTAAAGCAGCTTAGGCATGAAGCCAATGACACACCTCAGGCTAATGTGAATGTTACAAACAAGTGCAGCAGTATCTTTGCCACCCCCCCTAAGCTTTCATGTTATACACAGAAAAGAATTTACCTTTACATCACTTACACTAAATATAAATAACTCCAAAAGCCAATAATCTCAATGCTTAATTTCATTCATTCAAAATTTTTCCTCAGTTTAGAGTTTAAACCATTTCTCTCCAAATAAAAATCGCAACAAAGCATCAACATCAAACCACCATCTACATTTCATAGCTACCTTGATGTTTCCACCCTGTAACAAGCCTTTTACGTGTACATTCCTGTCAGCCATTCCATATGCATTCCTCTGTATCTGTGTCCACTTTGCTCTGTATCAGGCCTCTCGTGATACATTTAACTTGTCCTTGTAATACTAATAGTCACTTATTAATAATAATAATAATATTATTATTATTATTACTATTACTATTATTAAAAATAATATATAACAATAATATTAATAATACTAATAGTCACTTCATTAATGATGATCTCATTATCCATGATTTACACATTCAATTCAATTCATAGGTCTGTAATCTCAAAAGTGCCTAACCACTGACCAGTGACTTATTTTTCTTAAATATGAAAATTAAGAGAAATCAAGTGGGAGCTTAATTAATGCATACTCAGTCTTACTTCACGTTATGAAGGCAGTTTGGAAATATTTGTGGATGCCATGCCTTATGCAGCAGTTATAATTCTTCCATAGAGGGCAAACAAAGTTAGCACAGAAGTCTCATGTCAGTTTCATCATGTTTATGATAGACTGAATTATACAGTCACAGTTTAATATATCTGTCAAGATCACTTCAGTACTGATAACGGACAACAAGGGTGTCCATAACATTATAGGTTCAGCAGTGTCAATGTTAACACGACCAACTTCCCTTAGAGTGTTCTTACCCTCACATCTTTTCTAATTTCGGCCTGTCTTTTGTCACTTATTCCCAAAGCCAATGATCTATATTGTTGTATCTATTCACTGCACATTATTTATTCTCTTTTTAGCATATGGATGGATCTTGTTGTTTTTATTTTGGTATAAATTACATGTTCAAACATCTTACATTGCACTCACTTTCAGAAAAAAGTTCATTATTTCCATTTTCTACACAATACAGGTTAATACTATTATAGCATTCCTTATTGTATCTCTGCATCAAGCAAAATAATGGGAATCTAAAAATAGCTGATAATTCTCCATCTGTGTTAAGTCAGGGTAGTTCATACACTACATCAATTTACACAAATTTTAAAGTACGCTACAAATATGACGGTACAATAAGCAAGCTTCTAATGTACGTTACTTACTGGACTGTTGAGTATTCCATCGTTGTCAGCGTCTGAGTCACAAATATCTCCCATGCCATCCCTGTCAGCATCCTCCTGACCTGAGTTGGGTATCCCCACACAGTTGTCCTGGTGGCAACACAGACAATTCCAGTGCTTAAAACTCCATTCTAGTCCTACATTCTCCTGCACATCTACCAAAGTGTTGCCACCACTATTTAAAATCTGACTTTACATTGCCAGTGAGGACTGGAATTATGGTCTTCTAGATCATGAAGGCTAGGGTACTGTCTGATGATTAACAATGATGAGACAGGAAATGTACAATGCAGCATTTGTGTGGCAAATACTGTCTATTGGTATTGAGTGCCTCTGCTTAAAACAAAAGATGTCAGCCATTACAGCAGGGTAATTATTTACAACACACTGATCTGAAAAATCGTTCTGCATGGGAGCAAAACATGGACACTTTTCCAGAGGGCCACACAAATTACTGGTTCCTTTGAGAGAAAAATTGTTCTGTACAGGAACAAAACATGGACACTTTCCCAGAGTGCCATACAAATTCGTTTGAGAGAAAAATTGTTCTGCATGGGAACAAAACATGGACACTTTCCCAGAGTGCCACACAAATTAGTGGTTCACTTGAGAGAAAAATTCTTCAGAGAACATTTGGACCGGTCCAAGTTAAAGGCACCTGGAGAATACAGTACAGTGAAGAACTGTACAGGCTGCATAAAGACACTGACCTGGTAACATTACAAGCATGTTACAAGATTGAAGTGAGCTGGGCATGTAGCAAGGATGTTTGACAACAGAATCCCAAAATGAATTTTGCAAGGAAATCATGGAGGAAAAAAACCCACTGGAAAGCCAAGGAATAGATGCGAAGACAAGTGCACAAACACGCCTCCAACTTGTGCAATACTAAGACCGGTACAAACCATCAAGACATAGAAGTGATTTGAGAAAGAAAAGAGGGCAGGCAATGGCCAGGTAAGGGCCACAGAGCCACAAGAAGGAAGGAGATTATGATTCTGAGTGGTTGGTAGGTGGGTAGTAACATGCAGAGGAATATACTGCCTCCATCATAAAGGCAGGTGATGCTGTACAAGACACATTAAAGATGGAGACAGTATGTTCCTCTGAATTTTAGCACCCACCAACAAGATCACAATATAATCATCCTGCTGCTACTAGTACCAACATGCAAAATGCTGTTTCACAGAGCAACAGCAAGCGGTTCAACTGAACCACTGCTATCTATCCACTGACTGCACCTTCATGACTTAGAGCAACATTCAGTTGAGGACATATGGTGCAGGTGATCATCACATCATACATGATCATCATATATGATATGATCCTATGTAAATAATATCTACCTTTTCTGAATGAGTCTCTCTGAAGATGATCTTACAAAGGTCAAACATGTCTTGGAGGAAATATAGAGCCACCAGTTTTACAACTTATGTGCACATTGTCAGTTTTTTGTGGTTTGCTCATTCATGTGGATCACAGGGAACCAAACTGTGAGGCTGGAATGTAATTGTAGCCATCTTATGATCATGTAAAATAGTGTGCTTTCGTATTAGCAGTATTAAACATTTGTGTTCTGTTCTGCAAAATGGCAGTTAATAATTTAATGGACATTAAAAATTCAGAACTTTTTGTGTCCCCCAGGAGCAATCATATGATAAAATCTAAGAACAGATTACTCAAGGATTGCCCTTACCTTTCTGCACTTGGCATCAGCACAGCCCAGGTCATAGTCCGGCCAGCTGTCCAAATCGCGATCGGGTCCACATACCCGGCCATCTCCTGCCCAGCCAATCTTACACTGTGCGAACACAAAGTGAACATTTAAACACCTGACAAAGGGTTCTGTGTTAAATAAGTACATGAAGTATAAAGCACAGTTTTCAGCTGTGTTCTCTCTAATTTTGCTTCCCACAGCTGGCTTGGAACCCATTACTGCTGACAAGAATCTATTGTTGTAAGCACCAAACAACAGTAAATATCACTGACACCTCATTCAGGTGGTTAGCACTCCTATTTTATATTCAGAATGTACACAGTTCAAACACTGACTTGCAGACTAACTATTTTGACAGAAATATTTTGTGGTTGTAGGCCTGGATAGCGTAAGCTGTATAGCAACTCACCATGGGCTGGACAGTTTGGGGAACGAAACCCAGTGGGGGGCAAGATATTCCGTACCCATCTAGATCGGGCCTAGGTCCCACCCAGCCTCCTATACAATGCGTATCAGGTAATTCACGGAGGCAGAACTGCCGGGGCGTGACGTTAACCACCCATCCCCATCTAGCACCAAGGCTAAAGAAAGAGTACAGCTATACGTCTACTCCCCCTGTGCCTTCATGGCAGGTTATAGGGGGAAATCTACCTTTCCCTTAATATTTTGTGGTTTTCCTCAGTCCCACCAGAATAATGCTCGAATAATACCTCAAATTAGGACACAACTGCTACATTGCACATTCTTAAAATTCATCATTAATTACCATTAAATTCTACATAATACATTGTGCTCAGTGTCAATAAATATGCCATGAATAAAGAATACCTATCACACTGCACATAAATAAATTAACTGTCCTTATATACTTAAATATATACTCTTATATTTTTCATGGCTCGACAGCCCCAGCTGGCCTAGGTCGCTTCACTGTTGAGGTTTCAAGATTACATCACGCTTGGTAGGACTCCTCTGGACAAGTGATCAGCTGGTCGCAGAGACCTCTACATGACAACACACAACATTCACAAGAGACAGACATCTGTGCCCCTAATGGGATTTGAACCTTCAATCCCAGCAAGCAAGCAGCTGAAAACCCACACATTAGACTGTTCAGCCACTGGGACTGGCAATATATGCTCATCCGACACCTAAAATATTTTCACACAGAGACCATATCTGTCAATGAAAGCTATATTTTATGTCATGTCCCCACATTCTGTATGATGAACCATTCTTAACATATTTGTTCAAGTGTGACTTGAGCGTCTAGTGATGCATGAGTTATATGTATCCAACACAGACAAAAATACATGGAGTTCATGACTCTATCACAATATGCAATGCTTCATGACTTTACATGTACAGTCAAAAGTGTTTATTCTATAATGACTGACAAATAAGGTGTCCTGATAGATCAGTTTTGCTGACAGATAGGCTGGTGACTTATGAAAGAGCAATTTCAGTATGGGGTATGATTTAAAAATTGAACACAACAATGAAACAGCATTTACAAGATGATGCAAACAATGACATACATACAGCACAGACGCAAACAAAAATATGCACTGTATAATGTTCTGACAGGCACAAACCAGAATACACAATGTTCCATGACTTGTGATTTTGACTGACACGAAGATATACAGTGTCTCATGGCTTTATGTGTACCTGATGGCCAAAACAATATAAGTGGTGTTAATGTTATTTAGTAACACTAACAAAAATACAACGTGTTTCATGACTTGACGTCAGTCTTCGGGAGCTCACACTTGGGGCCATTTCCAAGCAAACACGTCACATAAATGTGGGTCTAATTCTCAACAGTAATACAGTTATGAGAATTTGAAATTAGGGAACCATTTAGACAAAACTAGGCTGCTTTCAGTACCATATGAACATGCGCATGCACAATAACACATGTGCACCACGCTGAATTTCAAATGCCCATAACTTTGAGTTCAAATAAGATTCCCACACTTCGGCCCATTAAGTAGGGTCACTTGGAAAAAAAGGTTATATTAAACACAAGGCTTCAAACACCTGTTATGATTTACCTTAAGGTTTTGGTATAGATCCCACAACATGAAAATTCATGAAATTTCATTAACTGATTCTAGATGGATCATGTTGCATACTTTTGCGTGGAATGCATGCCACTCACCTGACATGAATAGTGTGAACCTTTCAGGACACAGTGAGCATTGCTATCACAGCGCGTGCCATCGGGGCAGAGACCTGGAGAATTGTGGCACCCCATCGACTGGTTGCCCACATAACCCGTCTGGCACTCCCCACATATGTATGAGCCCTGCAGAGAAACAATCATTTTTATTAAAACACAGATGGTAATTTTGCAGGTTATTTAATAGTGATTTATTGCTGCATAGGTTGTTTAGAGTCAAATAAGAAAACAACAGTTCCCATATATATTACATAAAGATACAGAATTGCAATCAACGTGTAAGTTAGGATCACATGACACTAGTTACAAAACTGAAACTATGACTCACACATGCAACTAACACTTTTCCTTCCTTACACGCTTTTAGAAAGGAGTGGGGTTGGGTATCTTAAACTTGAGGTTATCTTTCATATAAGCATGTCGTATTTCATGCGACATGGTGGTCAAAGAATATGACACCGAGATTTCATTCAGAAGGTTTAGAGCTTCACTTCCAGTCTGGTCTATGTGTATGGATTCTTCAGATCATTGACTAAAATATCTCCTCTGCCAACGATAAAGCTTTAGGAAATGTGGAGACTTACAGGCTCCACCACAGTTCAGAGCCCATGTTAAGTTCTGAATTGCCTCTACCATAATTATCCGCATAATCACCCTAAAAATGGAGCTAGAAAGTCCACCCTATGGGTTCCTCTACCCAAGAAACAGATATTAAACCCTTACGGAGGTAGGTAGAAATTGGAAAGGCCAATACAGTCAACACTTGGATGCACAAAAAATACAATATCCAATTGTGACATACTGCACACCACATACCTCAACATTATTGCAGATAGAGTTTTGGGCACAGCCTCCGTTCCTGCCATCATTACATTCGTCAATGTCGTAACACTGCTGCCTGTTACGATATGCTTCCTCTAGACCAATCCCTTCCACTCCAGCACTGCCTGTGTACCCAGCAGGGCATGGGTCACAACGAAATCCTGGATTCAGGTTTGTGCATCGAACCCGAGGATCACATGGCTCTGCTAGATCACACTGAAAATTGAGAAAACTGGTTTAGTTAACAGCCCCAGCAAGCACCTCAGGTGGTTCCAACATTATTTAATTCTTTCAAATACAGTCAGTGAACTATGTACCACAGACTGTAACATCCCAAAACTCTACATCTTGGCCATTCAGTGTATTTATATGTAGTATGATTCTCAGAAGAAACAGTGATCATTTCACTAAAAAACAGTTGGTCTTCTTAATGGAGAAACAGCGTACTTTCTGTGAGTTAGGCATTTAAGTTTCAAATTATTTGCACTAATGTCAGGATTCAAAAGGTTAATGATGCTGCATCAGGCACAGACATTGCTTTTTTATGTGTCGCCTCACAAACAGAAAATGAGAAACCTACTACATAGCACACTTGAAGGTAATGTTCTTGCCTTCAGCTAGAACATCTAAATCTCATTAAGAATGTGATGGTGCCGCACCTCTACGTTCTCATGGTCAAATGGCATTGTGTGTAGATCCTCTCAGAAAACTTACCTTACCCCTCACACAATTTAACCTACTCCACACTATATACATGCTACTGTGTTCAGTAACTCTGACCATTTTGCGTTGTTTGAAAAGATCAGTTAATGAGACACATCTCCTTCTCTCAACAATTATACCTAATTATATGTGGCTTTTCAAGAGGATAAGTTGTACATTACCAACAAGCTACTGATAGAAGAAAGTTATTTAAAAAGCATGCACAGCATAACAATCTGGTGTGCTCTGTCCTTCTTGTAGATTACAAAAAGTCTCCTCTGTTCAATTACCCAAAACACCATAAGGCTTACAGAAAAAGTGTATTTGGCATAAAATGTATGTTTCAGTTTTCTCTATATCTGCTTGAAAAAAGTTTCACTCCAATAAAGATATGGCAATTTACAATCAAAATGTACCCAGAAAGGCAAGTAAATTTCATCTAAAGCATCTGTTATTATTGTCTGATTTTAAGCAAAACTGGATTATGTCCACATATTTTAGTATCTCAAGTTACATGTGCACACACATGTGCGTGCGTGCGCAACACACACACACACACACACACACACACACACACACACACACACACATGCGTATGGTAAAACTAATGGGTGCATGTTTATGATATTTTATTGTGTATTAAGTAATAAAAAGCAACACAAAAAGGAATAAGTCCTCATGAACCTGACAGCAGTCAGATGTACTGACCTCATCCAAGTCGTGGCAAGTAGTACCATTTCCTGTCGACCCCGGAGGACAGGCACCACAGCGGAAGTATGGGGGCTCCTCCAACGGGCCACATTGCACACCTGTACATGAACAGCATCTATCCTCAGAACAATGAAAATATAAGGAAGTCAAGACACACTGACAGTGTTCAAGAACAGGAGGCTTGGGAGAATATCTGGGCTGACAGGCAGATAGAGACAACTGCTGAAAGATGAGCTTCATAAACTGTATTCTTCACCAAACATTAAGATGATCAAGTCAAGGAGAGTGAGATATGCTAGACACATATACGAGGGATAAAAGATGCATCAACAGTGTTGGTTGGAAAATCTGTTTGTAGAAAACCTCTTGGAAGACCTAGGTGTAAATGGCAGTATTATATTAAAATGTCCCTTAAAGGAACAGGGTGCAAAGGTATGAACACGATTCATATGGCTTAATAATGGGTTCAGCAATGGGCCCTTGTGAGTGTGGCAAAAAACCTTCCAAGTTCCATAAAATATTTGATAGTTCCCTGCATAGTTTTTTTTTTCCAATGGTGCAACAGTGCCCAGGGGGCCAGGGCTTCCTCAGTATTGAGGCTTCATGATCACAGTCAGACACACCACACTCTGTAGGACCCCTATGGACGAGTGATCAGCCCGATGCAGAGACCTCTACTGGAAAACACATAACACTCACAACATACTGACGTGTACGCCCCCAGCAGGATTCAAACCCACAATCCCAGCAAGCGAACGGCCGCAGACCCACACCTTAGACTGCACAGCCACTGGGATCGGCAGCTAGAAGATTATTAGTATCCTAAAAAGCACTGTTACATCGAGCTTGCATCATCATCCTCTCTGATTTTTCTATCTCTACCCATTTCCAAAATGACAATGGGTAACTCTGGAAGGTGCTATGGGTGAAGGGCAACACACTTAGTTCATAACAGAGTTGATTAACAACACACATAATAAATTTATTATTGAGTAATTAAATAAATAAGAACTGAATAAACAGCTAAACACAAATAAGTGCACACTTACTCCATTATACTCTGAAGAATGAATGCCTCATATTATTGGTTGTTCACCCACATGCCTGCCTCCAACAAGAATAAATAATAAAAACATATAAATAACAACTTGCATGGCAAAGTGGGGAAAAAAATTAAATTACACAACAACCTAACCTCCCCAGCAGTATGTATGGACCTCACAGTAAGTCCTCTCCAGAACATAATTTTGAAAAAAGCAGGTCAAGGCCAATTTTGGAAAGATGTTGATACGCGAACTTAGAATACAAGAGTGACAGTACAAGTTGATCAAGGTATGGATGTAGGAGATGGATAGATGGAAAGAGCTGGGGGTAAAAGTAAGCGGCATTAGTCACAAATCACAGGGTGTATCACCATTAACTTCACAGTGACATCACAAGCTGGTTGCTGGAAAAACTGGTGTTCTGTAATCATATAACAATGAAAAAAAGTTCTGGGCCCTGTATTGAATTTCCAGCACTACAAAACTTGCCACTATATTTCAAAACTTGGACACTATTACTAGCACTTAAATGAAACTATCAATCAGCTGCACAGGACAAAAATGTCATTACACAAGCACAATACAGAGCCAATAAACAATAATCCCCAGATTAGATTCCAGTGTCCAAGTGATGGACAATTCGCAGTGTGACCACAGAACACATACTTCCAGCACTCTTTACATAATCGTCTATTCTCCTATATGCACTACTTACCAGGTGCACATGGATTATTTTCACAGCCACTGCGGCGTTTGCATCTCTGACCATCACCAACATGCCCGCTGGGACAGGGACCACACTGGAAACCTTCCACAGTGTCATAACACTTCACGCCTGTGTCAAGTGGGCAGAAAAAATAGTTTCAAATGATATCTGAAATTGTCATGGCAGTGAATATTAAAGTTATGGTCTTCTGAGACGTTGTCACACCATGCAAGCTGCTAAGACATTTCAGAGAAGATGGGTTATGCTTCCTTTTACATATCTTCCTATTTCACGCCTGTGCAAAAAGCCCCTTCAAGAACCCCTGGCTCCCTCTGATTTGCACACAACCCCATCCCAACCCTTCTATGCCCCCATATGATGTACCAATCTCCCCTGCATAGCTGACTTCTTCCATGCTGCAGATGGAGGCAGCACATTCCTCTTGAGGGCTGGTAACCTTCTACTAGACTATACATAGAGCATCATATCACAAAGACTGTGATCTTAAGATCTTCAATTGAACATATTTAAGTAGATTTAAAATTGTCCATTCTATGCACATATTATTACAACAGTATGTATTTATTCAGCAACTTGTGCACAAAAATTAAAACAAAATAAAATTTGCAGAGAACTTCACGCATGTAGTGACATGTTTCAACTCACCTACAACATATAGAACGCCACATCCTGTGTTAGTGAGTGGTGTTTATACATTTTTAGCAAGAGAACTTCTGTATTTTTTAGTGCTGCTTTTATTAATGAACAACTTTTAATGCATCAGGAATTCATATAATATCTCACTATACAGCATCGTAAAGTGGGTTGCTAACAATTTTAATCTGGGCTTGTGTACTTTTATGTGTTCAGTGTTCAGTGCTCCCCTGAAGATGATGTGTTTAACACACTGCAACATGTCAGAACACATGTGAAGTTTTCCACAAATTTTATTTTATTTTCATTTTTGTGCACAAGTTGGTGAATAAATACAAGCTGTTATATTTAAGTAGATTAATGACATTACAAGTATCAAATGTAGCATTCCTTCTTGGATTAAATAAATCTTCCACTATCACAACACAAATGTATGCATCTGGGTATGGTGTGCATCAAGCTACATTGCAAAATGCTACCAATCAGATTAAAAAAATTCCTACCTACCTTCTGGAACACAAAAGAGGGGCAATGACAACAGTAATTCCAAATAGCTACATACTAGGCCCCCAGTGCAGGGAAGGTAGTCTCTGTACATGATGGCACAAAGATGTATGAGTGAATGGAAGTATAGCTCTCTACACATTCTTAACACTGGTATCAGATCAAGCCTGCCAAACTCAAAACAGGTAGCAGGCCAAATCCAAAATCGAACTTGACATCTTGGGATGCAACACATAATGTCGCATTCCCTTGTCATCCTTCATTTGTAAATTTTCTAATGTAGAAAATGCCAGAACATAAAATGCTCCTTGTATTTAATTTTGCAGCATTAACCACACCTGATCCAACCACATAACTTACACTGCAGAAGACAGGACACATCATTCTGTGTATTACCTACAACATTATGCTACTGGAAACGGATGGTGTGGTTCAATACTTGGCCGGGATAAGATTTTTTTCTTCACCTCCTAATGCAGACTGTGGATAGTGCGGGTTTGGGCCCTTTCTCCAGGTGTAAAGCGAAGCTAAAATCTCACTTCCATCTAGTGCCGAGGTTAAGAATGCTTGGAGCTATACCTCAACTTCACAATACCATTATGGTGTACTGCTCAATTAAGCACAAGGACAACTTTTCATTTTAAATTTAAAATATTATATTAATCTGATCACAAATGCAGATTTGTGTACTGTGCTTTTTCAAAGACAAGGACTTGTGGAGTACTAACGTTTGCTGATTCAATGATCTACATGACTCTCTTACCCCCAGTTACTGTCTGACAACATTCAGATCTGTTCAAATCTTCAGCATAAGCATAATGCTAATGCTGAAGAAGCCTTTCTACCAAGTTTTGAAACTCTCACCAGAATAACAAGGCCTATCCTGGCAGGTCAGACCAGGCTTGCAGTGACGGCCATCACCAACGTAACCCCTTGGACACTGCCCACACCGTGGTCCATCAGCTGTATCCTGGCATTCAGCCCCTGGGAAGCAGGGTGGTGGGTTGCTCCGACAGCTTACCTTTCGTGAATCTGTGAAAACATTACAAGTGACATGATAACTGTCAAAGTACGCCTGACACTTGTCAAATTAATTATACAGCATTTATGTTGCACACTGTCTGGGGTACAGTTCATATGTGTAAGGTTTAGAAAGTTGGCTATACTCAAACCTTCAGGCGATCAGCTACCATTATACTTACACATGCACGTGCGCGCGCGCGCACACACACACACACACACACACACACACACACACACACACACACACACACACACACACACTTTACTTCGAAGGTAGAGGTAAAGTTCACCATAGGATGTGCCATGAAGGCACAGACGGGAAGCAGAGGTACAGCTCTGCTCTTTCTTTAACTTTGGCACTTGATGGGGATGGGTAGTCAACACCACTCCCCGGCCATTTCTCCTCTGGGAAAGACCCAGTACCCGTTGTATAAGAGGATGGGTGGCCCCAGGGCTGATCTGGATGATGAGGAAAATTTAGTCCCCACCAGAATTTGAACCCCGAACTGTCCAACCCCTAGCGAGTCGTGATTTACTCTTATGGTTTATCTCACACTGTCGGTATATCGGACTATAGAATACCAGATAGATGATTGGTGGATTAACAAATTGGTATGGTTGTTACAGGAAGCAGTTGTGACAAAATTTCAGGTACCATGCTGGCATGTGCTTGGAGGGACTAAGACAGACCATAAAACCTCTCATTCAGGGTAGTCAGTGCCCTGGCCTAGAATCAAACTCAGCACCCCCCCCCCCCCCCAACACCTGTCACCTTCCTTGGTACACTGATACAAAATTTGTTTTTTTTTAAAGATGTTGGGATAAAACAGAACCCTTGTTCTTCTGTCCTGTCCTCCGTGAAACAGGCTCCTGTCTGTTACGACTTAAAAGGAATATACTCAAGCTTACATTTCCTTCATATACACCTTCTGCACGGTCCCTGTAATGAAGTTCCATGTGCATTCTGTGCCAATTTTTGTCTGCAATAACCTTTGGCACCATTCACCAAATAAATGTTTAGCCCTTTTCACACACATTCCTTTCTAATTTTGTCTTAACCAGTACATCCCTCAATACCTCTTCACATTTCATTGAGCCTACTTGTCTTTTACATGTAACCCCAGTTTCATTTCCAAATACAAAGATGAGATCTGGCACCACTGCTGAATGAAAAATATGTATGCCAACCTCTAACCAATTCCATATGCTACTCGTGTTCTTGTTTAGAATACACCCAACACAGCTCATATTTCTCACATACTGAATGTCGTAATGCCCTGTACATGCTCCCTTCATCCCCCTTCCCCTACTTTTCCAGCATCTTCTCCTGACTGACAAGTCTAGCTAGTTACAGGCACAGAGTAGATGGCTGATCCTGATTTGGGATTGTGTAAAAGAAAACAGTATAAAGTTTGAGTTCAACTGATTGTCCCTCTATGTGATAAGGTAAAAAAGCATTTGGTTGCTGGCTGCGAGATTTATTTCTGGTTTAACACTCATCCACCACTTGTGGTCTTTGGCTTTTAGTGCTCACAAAACCAGTCTTGGTCCCTGCATTTATGGGTAATATTTATACTTTACTGTATTTTGTTTGGGGCTTACTTGCAATTGCACACATTACAACATTCCACTGTAATGATAACTGGCCTGATAAACTGTGCAGATGAGTTATGTACTGCATGTGTATCAAGCACCACTTCCTGTACTGTGCAAATATTACTGCATAACCACTGCACCTTGTTAAAACTGTCTATTGTTACATGTCTTTACAAACATAATGCTCTTTTCCTATGAGCTATGATGAGCAGGACAGTAGTTAATGGTGATGGGAGCAGAAAGAATATGGGTGTTACGTATCCAAATTTGTCTACATGGACATTCGACATCAGAAGCAGAATGTCTGTCTGTCTCAACATACTACCAGTTCACATAATGGTAGCTGAATATGGTTTGATACATGAAAGGTGGTTCCTGGGCTGAATGTGGTTTGCCTAATTTAGCGTATCAGCGGGGAATTTTAGGGTGTGCTGTACAGCTGCTCGTGCTTACAGTCAAACAGGGCTGATGTCCACATATTTGTATGTCTTTTTTTTAGTTATGTTCACTCCCCTCAGGTATCAATTTGTTTTTTCTGGCCAAACCTGCCCTTTCTATCAATAATAAACACAATTTTTCATGGTAATTACAGCAAATGCTTTGGTAGTTGTCATGCGTGCTTGTCTTAAAATTATTTTTTGTTTGCATTGATTGGCTTACACCGCACGTGCCGCCCTTTTTTGAAGCATGTATTACCTACCCAAGTCAGTGTTGGTAAATGAGGCTGCTGAAATTGGGCTGAAAAACATGGAGACTAAAACTGATCTTTGTACACATTATTTGGATATGTGAGTCCATGGATCTGGAGGGTACTTCCAAAGTCCAAGCTGCCATCTCTAATGTACTGATGGCTACTGTCTACTCAAAATTTCCTCCTGTACAAGAGCCATCCAGTCCTATACTTGTATCCATGCCTGTTGACGGTATTTGTTGAACTGTTCACTAATAGTCTGGACTTTAAGAAACAGTCCATTTCTACTGAAGGCTGTAAATTTGATTCACATGATACAAGTAGTCAGTGACAATCACAGCAGTTTTGACTTTACTGGGAAGGACTTCAGGTATTTGAGATATTTAATAGGGCATTATGTATTATTTGTACCTACCAGATATGCATAACTGGATCAAATTACTTTGCATTATTTGCCACTTCACCTACATGATAAGTTGCTGTGTGAGTTCATTTGCTGTAGATACCAAAGGCAAACTGAGTCACATGTCATTCTGTCATGGAATTGAACAAGATGTTGCTATACCAGAATCAGATACTGTAAACCCACTGTTAATGAATATGTGTTCTTCTGTGTGATGCTAAATTCCTGCAAAAAGGTATTTAATGTAGCTAGTATGGTTTCATATTCTGATGCAGTGAAAACACAGATATTGGCAATGCACTCGGTGGAGGTCAACTAGGTCAGCATGTCTTAGCCAGGGTAGAACAGTAGTGCATTCAATGAGGCCTGTATTAGGGAATGATCTTTTTCCAGTCAGCAAATAGCAAGTGCATCCACTCACAGTGACTCCATTCCCAAGATTCCATGTGTAAGCAACTGGCACTGGTAGCATACAGTGACACTGGCAAGTTTAGCAGCTGGGTCGCCATCTTTCCCAACATAATGGTCGCAAACCTGTCTGAAACCCTAATCCATTACCCTTCCATTTATGGCAGCTCAATTGGTAATATTTTTCCCCATCCATCTCTGTTGAGTCTTTGCATTTCACTACTTGGACAAGGAGGTATTTTATTAATCATACATAACAGGACTGGCTAGGCATATATACAGATATATACTGCATCACTGTCTCACCTCAACAGTGAACTGTTGCTCAAATTATGGGTCAGTGATAAGGCTTGAGTGTCCCAAGAGCATGATGGGAACTTATTATCCTGCTCCTGTGTGGGCAGACAATATGTTGATCTGTAGTTTTGATTTATACAGCAGTTCCTCCTGGTGTTTCCCAGCCAAGAAGTTCAACAAGGCTGGTAGGGGAGATGAGATCTCCCAATGGGAATAAGTCCTGTTATGGCATGCACACATCCTGCCGTGTCTCTTGTGCTTCCTTCTGTGTGGGTAAGTAAGAACCAACATACAAAGCATGGAGAGTTTCTAGAGGTGCATATAGGCTGGTGTTTTACAGCAGACCCAACTGGTCTTCTGTTTCTGTGTATCTAATATGACTATATCTGCTGTTTATGTGATGGAAACCTGTTCATCACAAAGCTATACTGGAGCTATGACTCTGTGGGTTGTGAGGTCCTGATTATACCTTAGGGCTGGCGGATACACATGTTGTTGGTGACTCAGAACACAGAGTGCACGTAAGCCAGGCTATAACAGACCACCAAAGGAAAGCTCTTTGATTAATTGTGGGCAGTCAGGGGGATTTCCTTCCTTTTCTGAACACCAAAATCCAGGGAAGGTCTGTGACACTTTACAACACGTATTTTTGAAAAGCTTCATTTATATGAAAACGTAATCATGTGTTTGAACATGGTTCAGTGAAGTGACTGATGTATGTGACGTTGTAAGGCCGCTACTGTTCACCTGCCTGTTAACTTTCAGCGTTCAATATAGAATGTATGCCAGTGCAGGCCTTTTCATCCCATCTACTGAGCTGTATCAGGGTTAGGTAACATATCTGAAGACAACACCTTGCAGTCATGGATGCTGGACATGTCATTTGAAGCCAAGCCTGGACCGTGTTCCACACAAACACTGAGCTCAGGTCTGGCCACTCATCCATCCAACTTTATTTCTAGTGGGCTTCTCACACACAAGCTAAAGTGAGGGTTGGAAAATTCTTGACACTAGGCATATATATACGTGTGTGTGTTCTTTCTGTCTCCCCCCTCTTTACACAATAAAATACTGAAATGCTGAGGAGGAAGTGAATGCCTGACAGACACTCTCAGTATTCTCCCTGCTCCCTCAGGTGATTTAAACTTCTGTGAGGGAAGATGAGCCAAGAACAACTCATTTTTCTTGTACAGTGACTGCCATAATACCTTGGACTTGCTCCCTCCACCTCCTCCTCTCTCCTACCATTCTAATTAAAGGGCCACCATTCCCCCCCACCCCCCCCCCTGCACAGAGCAGCTGCTGTTGACTCTAATCTAGGGTTCTACAGAAAGAAACGGCACATGGCTTCATATCAACTGGCTGCCCCACTCCAGGATCTGCAGAAGGAAGGTGAAATTGCATTTGGTCATTTCATTTCAACTGCAGTTTCAGCTCAACCATTACATGCCACTTGCGTTAATTGGTTTTTAGTGTTTACAGTGCCAGCTTCAATCCCCATATTTTTTGGCAATACTTATACTTTACAGTAGGTTGTTTATGGTTTGTCTGTAATTACACGTGATATAACACTATACTGCACTGACAATATCAGTAGCTTAGTCATGCAATGCATGTGTATGAAGCATCACTTCCTGTACTGTACAAATGTAAATAAACATCCACTGCATGTAGTTTGAAGTGTTTATTGTTATTTGTATACATAATGCTCTTTTCCTGATACATATGTCAAGCAGAGCAAAAGTTGAGTATGTCACAGCAGAAAGGATATGAGACTGTGTTTCACTGTTCTTTTATCGAACCTGCTGGTATGTATCCCAAGTTCTTCACATGCACATTCCTATTACATGGAAGCACAGCCTCTGCAGTCACCAGTCTCTCGCTGTGGAGGCCTGGGTTCGATCCCAGGCCAGTCCATAAGAGATTTGTGATGAATAAAAATAGCACTGAGACAGGTTTCTCTCAAACTACTTCAGTTTACCCTTGTCAGCATCCATCCACCAGTGCTCCATACAACAATTTCTTCCTCTACCATCAACACTATATACTCTTAACAACTTTCAGTGTCACTGCCAAAAAACTCTTTCTCTCTCTGTCCATAAATTTTACATGCTGCTGGCACCAACATACAAAGGTACAAAGTAGAAATCATCTACAAATAGGAAAACAGGATTGCCAAGAAAGTGACACAGTTGATGCTCATCATGACAACATGACACACCATTAGCCAACAATGCCTAGATCTCAGTCACAAATGGCTTTCTATGTTCAAGAAAGAAGTGAAGTTAAAACAAAATAGAAATAATATATGCACAGTTACAACTAATTCATGGCCTCAGTACAGTGGTTAACATTACCAGACAGTTCTGGAATCAACACAAACTGCTGTGCCACAAACACTAAAAACGATCAGAATTATCACCACACATAAAGTTCTTTGTTTGTTCTCACATTAAAACAGGTCCTTCTGTTTTTGCTGGACATCCCTGGCACCTTCTACCCTTCAGTTTAAAATAATACAGCAGTCCCAGGATTCAGTATTCAGGTGTTCCTTTATGTTGAAAATAAGAATATTAATAATCTGTGCGTATAATAACAATCAACCACGTGATGACTGGGGAAAGGTGTATCCTGATAAAATTGTATCTAAAACAGTGGTGCACAAATTTTCCAGAAATCTATGATCCAGCTCAAAATTCTAGGCACCAGAAGGGTGACATGAAGCACATTATATACTGAGGATCCGTAACTATTAACGCCACTGTACTAAATTTAGTCTCCACAGCGACCTGGCACCTGGGATTTGTGCACCCCTGACATAAAATCTGTATTGTACATCACACTGACCAACATAACTCTAGCACATGTGAATTCATGACAAATTATGATCGATTAATTTAAATTTCTTACCTGTTGAACAAAGGTCGCACTGTTCCAGAAGTTCACGAAGATAGCGGATCTCAGATCGCTGAAAAAAATATGATAACAAAGTTACTGCATTACAGAAGAGTTAGAAAATGATCTAATTAGTACGTGAAAAAACATGAAAAGTTAAACTATTATAAGTAACGTCCTGACTGTACAAGGTAAGATTAATCATTTACAACTGCTTGGTTTCCTTGGATCTGTTCAGCATCTAGTGTCCTGAAAAGCAACCCATACCCAAAACTAGACTGCTTTCATCATGAAGTAAAAAGGTGGAGAATCCCACACTTAGTTGGTTCAGATATAAAGACTCAATCATGGACACTTTTAGAATATTAGATGGCACACAAAGTCCAGAAACCAAGCAGCTCAAAGAATACACACTACTGTCACAGTCTTTTTACAAACAATAACCACTCCTTCGAAATTAAAGCCATCACAGCTTTCTACAAAAGGTTTTACTACATAATAGCAGAGCATCTAAATAAAAGGTAAGGTCATCCCTACATATGCCATGAAGGCATATAAAGGGACTGGAGGTACAGTTCCACTCATTCTTAACCTTTCGGCTAAATGGAGGGGAATGGTCAGCCTCACGCCCTGGCCACTTGACCTCTGAGGAAAGAACCCATGGTACCTACTGAATTGGAGGCTGAGTGGGCCCCACAAGCAGCCTGAACATTTTGGAAAACGGAAAAACCTCTTGCTCCTGCCAGAATTGCTTCATACAATAAGTAACAATCAAAACTGGACAATTTCCATCCTTACTTGCAACTTCATGTTATACGCTATGCTTAAATGTACGCATTTGTCTGTCATAATTTTGTACAACACTGCACATAAACATTGAATACACGATGTACTGTCCTCCTGTGATATCCTACTTGTATATTAATGTATTCAATGATGCTTGTTACCACAACATTTAAAAGATTACATATTTCCATCTTCCTTTACCTGTATTTATTTACTTATGATTTATGTAACACGACTGTCAAGATATCTGACTACAGACGTGAATGATATGATGCTAAGTGAATATCAAACTGGAAATAACATGGAGGTCATTGCGGCCTAATTGGAGATACTTCAGCTTGGTGAGGGATGTGACAAATGCCAGGCAGGTTAGTCAGTGTCCGAGCCAAGATTCCAAATGGACACCTGCCTGATAAAAGTCATGACTCAAAATTCTTTATATACAGATTTATTAATTACCAACTACTGCACAACTGTTTTTCTTCTCCTACATGTATCAGCTGCAACTATTCAGCCAACATTAGGGAGAACTATTTTACACACATAAGCAGCATGTAACATGTTACTGAATGATAAAATACATACACCTGTTGTAGCTGTAGTCACTATTGTATGAGTTATACATGCTAAAGTTAGTGTTGATATATAAAATCCTTTGAGCATAAAATAAAAACATCTAATCCATGCTCGATTCCATTTGTGTGGGGGCAGAAACCTCTGGATATGATTCCTGGTATATGGTCTTTAAGTGCTTAAATCTGAACTGATAGCACTTTATTTGAACTTGCTCTCAACTTGGTCTTAAATATGTACACACTGAAATGCACAAACCCATAAATTTACATCTTGTTGTACACGGGTGTGAAACTTGCTCTCTCAGTCAAAGGAAAGAACACAGACTGGGGAAATATTTTGACCTAAGAGGGAGGAAGTGACAGGAGGGCACACAAAATTGCACAGTGTGGGTCTCCATAATGTTTACTCTTTGCTGAATATTATTAGACTAAACAAATCAAGGAGTACAAGGTGGGGTGGCTCACAGAGCATACAGAGGGAAGATCAGAATTGTACAACAGGTTTCAGTCAGAATATCTGATGGGAAGAGCACAGACCTAGTCACAGGTGGGAGTGCAATATGGAAAGGAAATTCAAAGGAATGAGGTGTGAGCGTCAGGGCTGTGGAGTCGGTACACAAAACTTCCAACACTGACTCCAACTCCTCCATAGAATCTCAATATGTGTCAATAATGGTAAACCTATTTCATCATCACCACATGAATCATCAGGCTATTTTTTAGACTTATAACCTATAGTTAAGTATAAGTCTAATGGTTATTGTAGCTATCAGGGCTGTGGAGTTGGAGTATCTAGTGAAGATTTTAGACTGAGGTCAGAGGCAGAGTTGATACATTTTTACCAACTCCGACTCTGACTAAACCTAAAGCCCCTTCTGACTCCACAACTCCAATTCCTACTCCACAGCCATGGTGAGGGTCTGCACTTGATTCATCTGGCTCAGGACAGGGACCTGAGGCCAGTTCCACAAGCGGAAAAAATTTTGTGGCTGTATGAGTGAAGGACTCTTCCCTACCAAGCTAGTTAAATATTGTGCACTGATCTATGGCATAGGTACCACAGAATTTTGAGCCAAACTCATGAAGTCTGCTCTTCTATTGCACACATGTCTGGTCCCATGTATCTATTAGTACTGTTGTTTTATTTTATTTTTGTGGAAAACTTGTTATATAAGTGCAGATTCTGAATGAATTAAATGTGTCAGATATAACCTCCAAGTTTTGCATTGTCCCCATGTATACAATGGTTTATCACAAAAAATGTTTCTTATATATGTATGTTTAAGATCTGTCTTTTCCCGATTCCATGTTCCCAGCTTACAGGCTAAATTGCTTATTGCCGTCACAATGCACAACTTGCGAAGTTTCTTAAGACAGCCAGGTTATTTTACGTTGTACAAGAAAACCTAAACCAAAGTTACATATCTTTTCAAAAATAGATTTATATATCCCAGAACACTAAAGTAAATGGCACTGGTGTCACCTGCTTTTTCTTTAACGATGAAACTATGCCAAAATCCAAAAATAAGATGAAAGGACATTATATTCAGTCTGTTCCACACTATGACTGACAACATGGAAGCAATCACTGCAACAGAATGACAACTGACTGCCTCACCTGGCTTGCAACTTCTTCCTTCAGCTTCTTCAGAGCAAGAATGAGGTCATTCAATGTTTTGATCACCAAATTATCTGTTAAAGAGAAACCAGATATTATATATGCATCAGTCTCTGTATTTGAAACATACTTATCAAAAACTATATGCTTCATTGTTGTAGAGTTGTTAAGTGGATGGAGTCAGCACTTTATGTTATATTTATGTATTCCAACATGGAACTATTAGTGCTTTCTACATCCAAATATCATCATACAAATCACTAAAAGGTGAAGTTTATTACAAATTTATAACGCTCTCAGGCCAAGTAACACTGGACTAACACCTGACTTTCGAAATGTCAGACTGCATCCCACAAATATGTTTCTTTCATCTCCATCTATCTGAACATGGGAACAGCTATCACTGCAAGTTCCAATTTTATGACTACTAGAACTGTCTGACAAATAATACTAGTAATGTCAGAATCTGGCTTAACCTTAAACTGAGGCATTTAATGCACACAACTTACCTCTTTCATCACAGTCATGGATAACTGGAATATCACCTGAAAGGAGAGAATCAGCACCATTTAATTTCCAAACTGTGACCTTCCGGAGTGTGACACAATAGTCTTGCAGGTGGTTAACCAACATCTTTGAGAAAGATACCGTCACCATAATCCTGAAGCTGCAGAGAGTACATTGCTTGAAAATGTTAGTAACCACCTTCCTTGCCATGTGGTGCCAAAACCTACATGATTACAACATGAATTCTCATTCCTGTATAAACTTAAAATCTCATAACTGTGTAACTTTAGAAACTACCCAACACTTCACATTAGAGTGACCAGGCATTTGACTTCTTCGTGATATCAAGCAACTGCCAAACATATGCACACCATCACGCACACGTGTGTGTAAAAAGCACCTATATTTTATTCACTAACAACCACTGGCATACCTAGGTCTTTTGGCACCTGAGGTGAGTAATCACAATGGACACACATAACAGAAACTGTGATCTTTAAAAAAAGGACCATCATTTATTCATTTTCCTTTTATTTGGCTCAATAATTTATAAATTTGTACCGCACACAAAATCAATCTTGTCATCTAAAATATTAAGTTTGCCGCCCCTTGGAGTTTGCGACCCGGGGCGGCAGCACCAGTCACCCCCCCCCCCCCTTCCAGCTACGACCGTGCTAATAACACACCAATTATAAAACGTAACAAAGTATAATCACATAAAACAATCTAACGCGACAGCAAATTATGATTTGTAAAAGAAACTTTCAAACTTGTCTAAACAGACTAACATAACCTACCGTAATTCTTTCACCACGCTCCGAAAACTATCACGGTCTTCCCTCATCAACTGCTTCTTTTTTTTTAGTAGCACGGGGAGGGGAAAATTGCAGTGTGGATACCCGATTATGCATGAGCCAAAAAAGCGATGCAGTCCACAGTGACGAACACTATATGCAAGTCAACAGGGTGCATTTCGATCATGCACGTAGCTGCGGTGTAGGAACGACCATTCATCCTCGTCTAGTTCCACGGTGTGTACATCTTGCATACACACCTCTGTTTCTCTACCTAGCTTCATGTCTTCGTGCTCAAGTCCTAGGCTAATTTCAATGCGTGCGTCTTCCGGGAGAGAATGATGAGACCTGACTTCAGTCACATTGTCGACAACATAACATTTATATACAAGTTAGACTAAAGGTTTGTCGTAGGTGTGTGGGGGGAAAGCGAGTTGTGCGGCCGCCACGGGCAGCAGGGGTTCGAGGGGCGGTAAAATGTGCAGCCAAATAAATAGTTTAAATGAAAACAATTCATTTTCAGCGCTTAAAAATGTTAAATTTCTGAGAAAAACAGAAGGAGATCAATAAACGATTGTGATTTTTTTAAAATTCGTAATTTCTGTTTGGGGCGGCCATTGTGATCACTCGCTCCCCATGCAAAACTCCAGCTGCGCCACTGTTCATTATAAGTCGGTCCCATTTTCAAACCTCCTTTAACTAGAATGTTTGTTATTGTTGCTGTGTTACTGCAACTGGACATCACAAACTCTCTGAATAAAATACAACTATCCAAACACCGGCATTTCGGACATCAGGTATAACTAGATGCAACGCACTGAGCTGGACCCAACAGACAAAGGAAATCTTCACTGGTTGCTTACTGACGAAGATTACCTCCGTCTACTGGGCCCAACTGAATACGTCCCTACTCCCCCTTTTTACCTGAGGGCGGAGACAGAGCCAGTCTCCAAAATTCCGTGCGCTTGGATAGTGTTGACTTATGTAGACAATGGACGATGTTCAGCTGGAGTGACAAAGCATATAATAGGAGTGTATTTTTAATCTTTTATCTCAGCACGGCAGCTGTTGCGGAAGATGTATCGCTTACCAATCCTGTACCGGCCGAAAGTTAGGAGCACGTTTTTCCCTTGGAGTTCAACTTACACGTACTTTATTTCGGAGAAGCAGGACTCGCACCTTCTAAAAATATTTTTCGACACGTGACCAAGCTGTTGTCTTGAAACGCTGTCAATTTGTCTTCGAATATTTTTTTCAGATTTGCAAATGTGAATTATTAATACAAACCCTGCATTTTAGTCCCCCGCAAATAACAATCTCACGGATTAAGATCAGGTCCAGGACGACAAAATCCGCAAGCTACTTGTCGTTTCTTCGAAAAATACAGGCTCTACGATTTTGCGCGCACTCACTGCATATAATTCCGAATCTAAGGTCACGCAAGGGAATTTATGAACTACATAGTGATTTTAGGAACTCAAATATCAGTCATTGTACCTGTTTACTTTCGAATTTAATGTAAACCACGCGTATCTGAGAAAAACACGAATTCCAGTACAAGAACTCCATAGGCTACCGATGCTTGTAACCATTGCCGGCCTTAGCAAACGCGGGGCCCGATTGCGATCCTTGTGGCGGGCCCCTAAAAGTTATTGTGCGGAGAAAAAAAAAGAGGCTAATGTTTTGGTATACTGACGTAAGTTACAGTATCTTTATACATTCAGTCTGAGAGCTTTGTGTGGTACCCAGCTGGGTATTTTTAAAAATTACTAATGCTGAATCCTCCATGAGTGCCGGGCCCGACTGCGTCAAAACGGTAAAATCGGTCTAGGGCCGGCCCTGTTTGTAACTACCTACAATATCGGCTTGTCGCTCACCTGTCTATAGGCAACAATTGTTGTACGGCTCTAATTTTCGAGGGCTTGTTGCCATTCAAGCGCCAATATTGTCCAGTTTTTCTTAGTTACGACACAAAGATTTCACATTTTGTTTTGCTCAGCAATAAACCAGTCGTTCGAAATTCTTCCACTGCTCTGTTTGTCTTTCACACGTCAATGTTGAAGGGAAATATTTTTTTACAAAACTTTTCGCGACTTTATTCCCACGATACATATGCACATTGCATAAATACTGCAAATAAAAGAATTCCTCCCCTGCTAGGACCTGTTGTATCTGAGAGACAAAAGAAAATGGGCGACACTATCCGTGGGTCCAGCTTATGATGTGACACTCGGCCGACTTGTTTGGCTAAGGAAAGTCTTATTTTTCCCTTGGCTCGGGAGACACATAAAATAGAGGTCAACTCTGTACTTTCATACTTTGTTCAACTGTGACCGGATGTGATGAACAGAACTCAAGGGGGTGGGGGGGGGGGGCTTCCGGGCTGCAGGCCCCCCCCCCAAACCCCCAAAAGCTGAAATTTAAAAAACACGATTTTGTAGATATTATATCAAAAGTTTACGTGATTTCTCTTTAGCCAAAATCAGCCACTGTAATCCCCTGATGACTAGTACATTAGAATTTTGAAAAATAAATTAATGAAATTAAAAAATAAGATACGGCACTGTGATTGAGTCATGGCACTTGTAGTTATATTCGTATGTATATAAACGCAGTTGCAAACAGTGTTATATTGTACTTACAACATAATTTTATAACATAATTTTTAAAATCAAACATAAATTATACATAACCTCAAAATCAGCCCCCCACCCCAAGGAAAAATTCTGGGTGCGCGCCTGAGAGACCTAAGGATAAGCTGCTCTATACCCTCTTGCACGTCATCATGTGTTTGTGTGTTGAATGTCACTTGAACAATTCTACAAACCTCGGCGGATACCGTTGATTTCGTTCGTCGTAACAGCAGGTTCGATAGCTTGCATCTGCTGCAGTTGCTGCGATGGACAGTTGTTGCGATTCAGAACGCTGCTCAGACTTCCGGAGTCCACTTCCAGCACGTAGCGCCGTTCCCGAAACTGCGTGTGTAAAAATCAGCATTAGACTTAGGAAGTTTCAACGACAATCATGCGACTACGTATTTCAGGTTTCAAAGTTTCAAACATGCAGGCCGAATTAAATACGGAAGAAAGGAGATGGAATAGATTTACAAAGCATTTAACAAGGACCCGTCTCAGAATACCGAATAAAACCAACAAAACACGGCCTTCTGGATGTTCATATCATTATCCAGTCATAGCTTGTTGCCTAGACATAATGACTTGTAACACACGTACAGTAATGGCATTGTTCAAGATATGTAATTTGACCCAAGGTGTGCCCTCCTATGTGACAGGTGCCAGCATAGTTCATAGTTTGGAGTGTGGGAGGAGTCAACAATGGGACAGAATTTAAACAGCAGACGAACAGTGAGTGAGAAACAAGAGAAAGCGATTAGCTTTGGTAGCCAAGTTGTAACTATTTAATTTGCGGGGCTGATTTATCTGTTCATTTAATCCGACATTGCAACTTATTTTTTATCAGTTTACAAGTCTACAGCGTTATACCGTGCACCATTCGGAAGGTTTATTTGCATCAATGCATTAATTACCAACAAACTGCACAACAAAATTCACTTATCTACATATGACAGACTACTCCAGCATGTTCCGGTTATTTCTTATTGCCATCCTCAGGAAGTACTGATGTACAAAGTATATATATATATATATATGTACATGTATATAGGTTAAAATTATACAGGACTTAACCACTCAACAAGTTCGAATAGAATTCTACCAGTTTCAGATGTTTATGTGCACTTGATTTTAATTTGAGTCTTGCATAATTTTATTCTATATATTGTCGACACCATACAATAATATTATAATAGAATATTTTAAACTTATCTTACCATTTCCAGTCGACGATGTCAAATTTTAAATTTTAATCCCTATATATAACCCGTTGTATATTACTCCTACTTGAGGATGGCTATAATAAATAATAGAAAAATGTTGGAATAGTCTCCCCTATGTATATAAGTGAAATCTGTTGTGCAGTTTGTTGGTGAGAAATTCGTTTAGGCCTACGTATATCTGCCGCATGGAAAATGTGTAACATCGAGATTGTTCTTGCCCACATTATTTGTGCCCCTCTACGAGGACTTCGTTGTTAGGACCTACATATCTTTTCTGAGGTTCTAAGTTCAGCCGCTGTTTCCATTTACTACTAGTGTTTCCTATACCTCATTTTCCTCAGGAAGCCTACGCGTGTGTTATGTTGCAAATTCCGCCATTTTATTAACATGTTATCTTCCACTTGTGTATTTTTAGATTGCCAGTTATGCTTCTAGTTTCAGTCTATTCCTTTCCTCCTTATTTCAAGCCCTTCTCTTTAAGTCAGGTCTAATCGCGGTAGAAATCCGGTGAGTGCAATTGTAACTGTTCAAATGCCTCTTTTGTCATTATTTCTCACACCCCCTGTTGCACTTACAAAACTCAGATTCAGTTCAGAAGGCCACTGTTTAGCGTTGGGATATATGTCCATCTAAATCTTCTTTCAGACTGATGCAGACTTTGCTTGTAACATTACTTAGCCTAGCTCTGCAGTCTGTAAAATGTTATTCCTACTTCACTTCATTAAAGTAAATGTGAATATTTTCCATTTACGAATTGTGTGTTAGGAACGGTGGGAAATTCGGTAATGTGGTCGGCTTTTTATATGCCTGCATTATGTTGATGATGTGACAGGTGGTCACGCCATCTTTCCGGTAGATATCACTCAAACATGTCACAAACAGTTGAAGAATTTAACGCCTTTCGTAACAGTGTTCACTTTGGGACCTTCTGGAAAAGAGAAAGTGCCTGTGCGCAAAAAAGTCAATCATCTCTCTAACAGCTTAAGTTATTTACATAAAGACGATCTGCCAACTGCAGAAGTCACACGAAGTAAACAGTTAAGTAACAGGATGATTATGGGTGGAGAATTTTGTGTACGAAATTGTTTTGTGTTTTCTTTTCGAGTTGTAACTTGAATTCCGCACTTTTTTGGTAAGTTGCCTCAAATTTCTGTTCAGGTTTGCCCAGTTTGGCATCCAAAATCTGCACACTAAGAGCAGAACAAGTGTAGTTGTTTCCTTGCTTTTTGTGATCATTTAAAGAAAGAATAGTTTGCTTCAAGATCCTTCCAAATTCATCACTCAGAACTGTCCTGTCATTAAATGCAGTCAATCTTCAAACGATGCTGTCGAGAAAATGTCGCTAAATGAAATAATAATGACGTATGGGCATGCATTCACCAAACGTATTCATCGTTAGCAGAAGTCACGAAGTTAAGGAATTTGCTCAATTCTTCTTAAAATGTCCCTCTGGGTAGTAAGGCAACATTGTCCCTGTCCAAACCATGAAGGCATATCGGGAACTGGACGCTAAAATATTTTCTTTCTTCTGTGCTTTTGAACTGTATAGAGGACGTGGATCTCTACGCTTTCTAGATCTTGGCATTAGATGAAAGCATGTTGCCAGCTTCAAGCGCCTGCCCCTTTATTCCCTTTATAGACCCAATAGTTAGCTGGGTGGGCCCCAGAGCCAGTCTGTATACAGTGGTGGCTACAGAACAATATCTGTTACTGGCTGGTCGTCCTTCCTGTGGTCAGTAACTTCACGGAACTTTTTCATTTTGGACAATAAATATGTGAGGAATTGAACTGTAGGCCAAAACTAATTCTTTTTGTAAGAAAATAAAAAATTTCCGATACTCCTTGACAGGAAAAAGAGTCTCCCTACTCATTCCTTGACAGCAGGTAAAGCTGAAAATATCCAGGGCCTTCTTGTTACAAAATAAAAAAAATGTTGTTGCTTCATATTGTGATAACATTTTTAGAATAAAAAACAGCATGTGCTAACTATTTAAGCTGAGTGGTGAGTTTATAATACTCATCTAACACATCACCGCCAATAAAGTTGACGGTGCGCCGTCCCGTGGCGTACTGTCTCAAAAAATCGTGACTCTTTTACATCGGGACTGCACATCACATTGTGCATGAAGAAACTGAGTACAGCAAAATGTGTGAATGTGGGTACCAGCAAGCCTGACGGAAGAGGACGAATCTTGACGTTTCGGGATTATCGTTTCACATCTCCGATGCCTTTAGAAAACAACGAAACAAGTCTATGGAAACTCATAATAGCAGATGATGAGACACGCATGCACCATGCCACTCCACAAACAAAACAAACAGGAATGCATCGGAAACACCCAGCTTCTCCGACAGCCAAAGAATTCAGCGTGTGAGAATCCGCTGGTAAAGTTATGGCCGAAAGCATAATGCAAGCACCGGTGGAATGAAATTGACAGGGGAAAACAGAAGTACTCGGGGAAAAACCTGTTCCAGTGCCACTTTGTCCACCACAAATCCCACATGGACTGAGCCGGGATCGAACCCGGGCCTCCGCGGTGGGAGGCCAGCAGCTAACCGCCTGAGCCATGGCACGGCCACATAGGTACCTTACTAACATCCTTCACACAAGTTTAGTGACATCTCAGGTACTCACGGCAGTGTGTATGGAGATTATACCTACTGTCTCTCGGTATGTGACGCCGTGTCTACATCTGTAACTCAGTACAGAGTGGTCCTGCATCGTGTAAACACAGAACGGCAATATACAGGATTTAACACTCGATTTTATTGGAAGAGAGTTTCCAGATGTTGGTAGGCAGAAGATTTCAATAACTGTCTTGTAATATAATAATTTTAAAATAATTTTGATGTAACAGTGTACATATATGTTTTATTGGTCAGCTGCCATTATGTATTTTACCATTTACATGGGACAAATCTGTATAGCAAGGCTGCATACGTCTGTAAGTATTGATACTCCCTGAAGATGGCTATAGACAATAGCCGAATCATTTAGGAGGGGTTTCTATTCTTAATGTGTGCAGTTTGTTGGTTATAAACTTGTTGTATGACGCCGTGTAGTTTCATGATGACGTACCTACGTTTCAGAGGATTCTGTTTCATCAGTCGTTAGGGTACACGAACGTCTCTGACGATAGAGGCAGCAGGGTCCTTTGAAACGTCAGCACACTTCTAGCAGACACAACGTGATATCCCAGAAGACAGCAATATTTAGATAGGCTTATTGGCTTTGCTATCAACGGCGGCGACATTCGCCGGGCTCAAAGTAGGAACTTTGGCATGAAAATCTGGCCACTAGACCGCGTATAAAATGTGGATGTTTCTCGACAAAATGAAAACCACTCACATGAAGACAGGAACACAGCCAACTGTCGAAACCTTGAATATACTATATAACAGAAATTACTTATAGTTAATATAGTTAAATATTAACTAATAGTTAAATTACTTGAGGTAAAGAAATCCAATTACAGGCTTTGACAGGCCCAGAGGGTTATAGGAGGGTTATCCTCCCAGATTTCAAGACAATCTGCACATCAAGATGGTAAGGACAGCCCTACTCACCGGCAGCTTTTATCCCCAGGAAATACTCCTGGTACTCATTTCTGTTAGAGGCTGAGTCGACCTCAAGCCCATAGTGCGACCGCAAGGATTACGTCAATGAAAAATTCGAATGACACCATCGGAAATCGAAACCACGACTTTCAGGTTTGTAGCGCAGTCCCTCAACCAACTGCGCCACCGCGTGCCCTACAAAGACGTCAGGCAGCTGTCAGTTCCCAGCAGAACTGCAATATATATTGCTTCAGTCGCAATTACATCTTGTATCAGACTTGTATCAGACTTGTATCTCAGGAAAAATATCGTGTGAAACTGCTAATTTGTGTCCGGTTCAAATTAGAGTGTGATATATAAGTCTGATTAACGCGTGCAATTCTGATTCATTCATCAAAACAATGCGCTATACTCCGCGCGTCGGTGTTGCTAACACATCCCGCATGCACCGTGCCGTGCTGTAACCGACCTGTGACCACACGCAAGGCCACCGTGACGATTGCACACCCACTCCTACTCGATTTCTTGTCTGAATATCGAGAACTCTCTAAGCTGTGAGGAAGTTTCGGAGAATTGTTGCGTTGGTGGTATAGCAGGTGGCCATATAAGGTTCCTTAGGAGACCATGGAAACCCACACAACCGCATAACAGACCCCGCCCGATCCCCTGCAGACGATCAGCGAAATCGTACTCGCAGGAAGACAGCACATTGCAGGCCGACAGGCGGGCTGAACCCTGACAATGGAGACACTATGTTCTTCCGAAACACTGACATCCACATACTGGATTATAAAACGCAAGTGTAACATGGAAGATCACACTTGGAACGTCGCCACCTTGACAGGCATCGAAACTTAACGAGGAATAAATTATTTACACAGAATGAGAAGTTTGTTCATGTTCGGTAAAACTGCATTAGCGTGAAATGAGATGAATGTTATGTAACGTGAGAAACTGACAGAAGTTAGGTAGGTATGTACATATAAAGAAAGGCCTTGTTGTCAGTTGTGCCTCATCGGGTGTCCACACAAATTGGCAACTGGATGTTGCACTGATCTTGACAGATGATGGCGAGTTTCCCAGCAAGGGCGTAGCTGAGACCGTGCGGCGGCAGTGGCATGGCCGCCCCGCAACAGCACACCCCAAGGGGCAGCAAAATGGGCGGCAAAATAAATAAAGTTGAACCTGCTTATAATGGAACCGCTAGGGATCCAAAGGTTTTCTGTTGCAAGCAGGTCCTTTTCACTCAGGTACTTGAATCCTTTTCACTCAGGTACTTGAATCCTTTTCACTCAGGTACTTGAATCCTTTTCACTCAGGTACTTGAATCCTTTTCACTCAGGCACTTGAATCCTTTTCACTCAGGTACTTGAATCCTTTTCACTCAGGCACTTGAATCCTTTTCACTCAGGTACTTGAATCCTTTTCACTCAGGTACTTGAATCCTTTTCACTCAGGTACTTGAATCCTTTTCACTCAGGTACTTGAATCCTTTTCACTCAGGTACTTGAATCCTTTTCACTAAGGCACTTGAATCCTTTTCACTCAGGCACTTGAATCCTTTTCACTCAGGCACTTGAATCCTTTTCACTCAGGTACTTGAATCCTTTTCACTCAGGTACTTGAATCCTTTTCACTCAGGTACTTGAAGTTTGGATCCTCGGGGCTCCAGATCCTTGTGGCCGTAAAACATTTCCTCTAAAGACAGGTTTCCGTTATGCTAAGGCTCCGTTGTCGGCATGGTTTAATGTATTTTAAATGAAAAACTGTGCTTTTTTTGGAGTAAGAATCTAAATTATTGAGATAAAAGAAAAGGAAATTAAATAAATAATTGTGATATTTGAAATTTTATAATTTCTGTTAGGGGTGCCCATTGCGATTACTCGCCCCAGGCGCCGAAACATTTAGCTACGAGACTGTTTCCCAAGGTAGTTAGGATTATCTCATGGTCACTTCAGGAAATGAATGAGCACAGCGACAAGTAGCGGAAGCGCGTGGAATGATGCAGATGACAGAAGTGAGTTTCCAATGTTGATTTGGATGTATGCCTACACTTCCCGTAACGATCCCACCAAAGAATTTAGTTTATTTCTTCCTGACTAGGGACAATACAGTGGAACCTGCCTAGAACGAAACCGCAAGGGACTGAAATTTTTTTGCGTTACAGGCAGGTTCCGTTTCATACAGGTACTTGAAATTTGTATCCTCCGAAATCCAGATCGTTAGGACTGTAAAAATGTTTCGTTAAAGACAGGTTTCCATTATGCCCAGGTTCCGCTCAAGAGAGCTTTCACTATCTGTGAACATCGAGCCTCGCATACACACTTCTTTCGTCGCTGGTGGACAACTAACGCATTCCAGTTTACTGCTGCGAACTGCATTCTTCTCGTATTGACTCTTTTAATACTTAACCTTTTAAAGCCTAGCGGTAACTTTACGTACCACCAGGTTTAACATTAAAAAATTCTACGTGGTGCCCATATTGCGTTTATGTGTTTTGTACGGATCTCAGAACAAACAGCAACTTTTGCCTTATGAAACATTAAGAGACTGGTTTTTATAACCGAAGTGGAGAGTGTTTACAGCGCGGTAGGCACTGAGTCCTTATATAAAACAGATACGCTTCGTCTTTAAAGGGTTAAACAGAAGCCTCCTCCTCTCCCATAATAGGCCTCATATCTGTTATTTGCATGAATTAATTAAAAACCAGAGACACAATCAACGTGCCCTCTAATCTTTTTTTACAGCTGCGCGGACCTGCTACTGCTGTTGAGCAGAACATTTTTACACGACCTGACGACTTCGCGGCGCTTTAAACGTTTTTTGTAATATGCATAATAAGAATATTTACAATGAAAATTGAAAAATTCGAGCTGCGCGGCGACATTTCATTGTGCGCGGCAGCGTTTCAGTTACTGCGCGGCCGCGCACGCGCTCAGCTTAGAGGGAACATTGGACACAATACAACAGAAATCAAACCATGTCGGCACAGCTGTGACAGCATTTGACAAGGAGATTTTAAGCTTTCCTTTTCCGATGACAATGAACAAATAATAAATTTCCAATCCTTACTTCATACCCCAAAATGGGTACTGTCAAGTAAACAATAGCTTATCCTACCTAACGGGGGAGGAGAGGGGGAGTGGGATTTGGGCGGAGGTTGGCTCGGAAAAGCCTCGCCCAGAGTTGCGAAGTTAGGAAGGCAAATAACCGAGCCTAGACAAAGTTTGGGGGGGGGGGGGGGAAGCACACATGTATACAGCATAATTTCGATGTAGACTAAACAGAATATGCCCTAAGTATACTTCACACCCAAATAAGTATCGGGAGCTTCCGCCACTTAACGAAGTTTGGCCAGTGTCGCTTAGGCTTAACTGGACCCAGATTAGCCCAAGTGTTGCCACTTTGTAAATGTAATATTGTAAGTTACATTATTGTCCCCCACCAAATTGCATTATAATAAGCTACATAAGTGCTAAATTCAAGTCTTTGGTCATTTTCCAACGGCAAAACCGACCGTAGTTGGCCAGGGGCTCCTTATTGCCAAGGCTTCACGATCACACACAATTAGACACGCCACACTCGGTAGGACTCCTCTGAACGAGTGCTTAGCCCGACGCAAAGACCTCTACCTGACAATACACAACACTCAAAAACAGACAGACATTCATACCCCTGGAGGGATTCGAACCCACAATCCCACAAAGAGAACGGCAGCAGACCCACGCCATAGACCGCTTGGCCACTGGGGTCAGCAAACTGAAGTCTTTGCACACAAGTAATTGGGTCCGTTAATGCGCGGGGTGGTTGATCGCTAGTCGGACGACCAATGATTATTCAACGCGCAAAGAAACAACACTACCATGAAATAACTATAAATATTAATTCATATATCTCCGAATGCTTCCTTACGGCGTATAACGAACCAAAAAACTGAACATAAACTTTCCGATTTTTATGTAACATAATTGCACGTATTTTGCACAACACTCACCATACATTACGCGCACAGTTCGTCAAAACAACGATTTTAAAACTGGCGAGGTTTAATCTTGCATGCAGCACCGGATATAAAAAGGCTCGGCCACGGGAACATTCGGCATTTGTAGGTGTATCTTCCGAAATTTGAGGTTCTCAAGGCGGCCATTACAAAAATCATTTGCAACGTAACAGTCTAGTAGAAATGTATCGACGTTTCAGAGGAAATTGTTGCCTTCATCATCAGATACCTGCCCTGATGACTGAAGCTCGAAAGATCATCCGAAATCCCGAGTAGTTCTGCCAGAGTACATGGTGCCCCATCCCGAACGTACGGTAGGCCTATCTACTGGCACCTGCCTAAAACTGTGTCTGGAGACCTGGCACAGGCTGGCAGCTTGTGATGCGTACCGCCATCCTTCTTCCCATTCATTTTCCGATATTCTAACAAATGTCTTTATCCTGACTTCAGGCTTCCGCGGCGACGTACATGAGATCTGCGCTCTTCTGGGACATAACGCAGCGTTAAGTGGTAGTTCTGTACCGACGTTTCGGGACAACCTATCGGTCCCATCTTCAATGGTCTGGAAGTCTTCTTCGATTTCATGACCCTTGACAAGTTCCAAATACAAGTGTATTGCTCTGCTCAAACTAATTACAAAAATATACATGATTACGAATAATAGTGTGATATTAGCAATAACCTGCAATTTTACGTAGCACATTCAATTTAACGTCATCCTCCTAACCAAAGCCACACGGCATATCGGTTGAGAAACACTGATCTACACGTTCTGATTCAACTCTTGACAACTGGATCACCTGTATCACCCCAGACAAATAGTTGGATATCTCCTCAGTTTAAGGTCACAGATAACAATTAGTTAAGGCTTAACCTTGGATAAAGACGAGGGAAAAACATGACCATTATCATGTGTCGGGGACGTTTGCTACAGTGCCCACACTACGTCGTGTCTTGGAGCTGCAGAAGAAACTAATTGGAACTTGTCGTGCCCTGAATTTAAGGAACTATTGCTTATTCTTGCGAAGAGACTGTTTCAGTCCACAAGCAAATCCGAGCCACTAGTTATACCGTGAGGGTGGCAAAACATCAAACACCATGGCATTTGAGGTTTCTAACAGTGGTATAGTTTGTGGGTTATTATGACACCGTATGATGTGGAGACAAGTCGGCCTGTGCGACGCGACGTCATACAGCATTGCAGCAAGTGTGTATACACTTCCAGTATCAGGGCAGACTCACACAGTGTCACATCCCATGAAGACACAGGTTCACAACACAGTCACTGCCCTGAAAACCCTGAAAACTTATATGTTATAATATTAAAGTTGTCTACAGGACACTTGCAGAACAGGGATGTCACTTTGTGGCAGGAAGTGGCATTCGAAATCATTTACAGCAGTGATTCATTGCACTGAGCTCCGGGCAACCCTTGAAGATCTGATGCCAACTTTCAGCTTTGCAGAATTTCTGAACAAATAACTTTATGTGATTAAGAGAAATAAGAAGTTGCTTCAGCTGCGCGATATGGTGATTCTGAACTGCAGATAGTGAACTGTATTTAACCCTTTAAAGACGAAATGTGATCTGTTTTATATAAGGATTCAGTGTGTACCGCGCTGTAAACACTCTCCACTTCGGTTATAAAAACCAGTCTCTTAATGTTTTATAAGACAAAAGTAGCTGTTTGTTCTGAGATCCGTACAAAACACATAAACGCAATGTGAGCACCACGTAGAATTTTTTAATGTTAAAGCTGGTGGTCTGTAAAGTTACCGCTAGGCTTTAAAAGGTTAAAGACGAAGCGTATCTGTTTTATATAAGGACTCAGTGCGTACCGCACTGTAAACACTCTCCACTTCGGTTATAAAAACCAATCTCTTAATGGTTTATAAGGCAAAAGTTGCTGTTTGTTCTGAGATCCGTACAAAACAAATAAACGCAATGTGGGCACCACGTAGAATTTTTTAATGTTAAACCTGGTCTGTGCAAAGTTACCACTAGGCTTTAAAAGGTTAATTGTTAACATATGAATTTTACTGGTCATCAGAACCATTATTTTTTTAAAAAAATAAAGGGGTCCACGCAAAAACAAAGTTTTGGAAGAATCGATTTACAACCAGCCCTTGTTTTACGCCCTAGTTGCGTTCCTAAAAAAGGGAACGTGAATAAAAAAGACGTATATCTAAAATGATATTGCCATCAGAATTAATGGGTTAGCGTAATAGAAGGCAGACAGCCAAAGGGCGTTAAACAGGAAATGAGAGAGCGAAAATCAAGAAATGGTGTAAATTGGCAGGGGGCGTTAAAGCGAAAACACGTAGAAAAACGGGCGTCAAACAAGGGCTGCGTGTAGTGACATCAAGAACACCTGACAATAATATGGGAGCGTTTGCAGAGTAGGGTCATGAAATCGGCTGCGAAATGGAGACTTAATATCTTCCTTTGCTATACCTAAAAGATTGAAAGGTAAAAGGTAAAGATATGCCTGTGCACAACATGAAGGCATATGGGGGAGTGGCGGTTTAGCTCCACTTGTTAAACTCGGCACCAGTTAGAAGTGAATGGTCAACTTCTCATCCCAGTCGCTCCACTGTCCCCCCTCCCTCAGGGGCAAAAAAACCCTCGGTGCCCATTCAAGGGGAGGCTGTATGAGATCCAGAGCCGTCCTCTACGCTTTAGAGTAGAAATCAAAATTCTTGCACCTGCCAGGCACACGACTCCTCGGACGTCCAGCTTATGGGCTAGGCGCTACAGTGAAAGAGCTAACACGGCTGTAGAAGATTTAGGGTGTTTCAAAATGGCGACTGACTCTGTGGGCGGACATGTTTATTGCAAATTCAAGGCAGTTCACTCAGCGGCGTGCTGACAAAATGCTAACTACCCTGTCGCATATTTGTCATTTTTCAACATTCATTACCTTACTTATCGCAAAGAACAAGTGGCTTAAAATTCTTTCCTTGTGTGTGTGTGTGTGTGTGTGTGTGTGTGTGTGTGCGTGCGTGCGTACCTCAGTGCGTGTGCGGTTGTTTTGTTGAGTCTCACTGGACCCGATCTGCTTCCAGGGCCCTTCCTTCACGTTCTGAATTTTAGGTACCAGTTAAGTCCAACCGGCATGAACCGACTTCACACATTGCTCGTTTAACCTGTTTCTTGCTGTACGGCAGGTAAAAAGAAAGGTAAGGTTGCCCTTATCCACGCCATTAAGGCATAGAGGAGGATTACAGATATAGCTCCACTCATTCTTACCGTCAGCACTGGACAGAGATGAGTGGTCAGCGTCACGCCCCGGCCCCATTACCCACGGTACCCACTGAATAGGACACTGGGTGGGCCCCAGAACCCCTCTGGACATTTTGGAGAAGATAAAATTTCTTCCCCTTGCAAGAACTCGAACCCCGGACCGTTCAGTCCGTACCCTAGTTTCCATACCGACTGGGCCATGCTGGCTCCTGCTGTATGGTAGAAGGGCAAAATTTTGAGTCTGTCTCACGAATATATGTCAGACAGCCTTGCGGTTAATTAGGGCTAATTGTGGACGATGGATTTGCTTAAAGACAGTGTGATCTGTTTTGTCGTAAGGAAATGTTTCCTAAACAGCACTTCATATCACGCGGCCCTAGCAACTTATCGTCCGTGTCTTCATTCAGTTCCTTCAGAAAAGAATGGAATAATATCTTCAATAGATCACAGACAGCTCCATCCACGTTCGTTCCAATATATCATTCAGAGTTTACCGCTACATGACCCTGGACAAGCGTCGTTTAATCAAACACTAATCGATAAATCAGTCAGTACGTAGATCAATATAAAAATTATGACCGATTTTCGAAACTTCTGTCTTTATCCCATTAAGACAGAGAGAGACGCGTTCTACTTAACGACGCTGTCGCTAGTATACAGGGTCTGTAATAGATGAATAACACATGGCTATGGAGTGATAGTCACAGGCGAAAACATACACTCAGGAGAAAAATCTGTCCCAGTGCCACTTTGTCCACCACAAATTGCACACGGATTGACCTGAGATCGAGCTCGGACCTCCGGCTTCAGCGGCCAGTGATGAACCACCAGTAACAGCATGGATGTCATTTCGTTAAAATAGCTAATACCTCTCCGCTATGATAAAAAGAGACACTCACCACTTGGAGCCGAGGGGTGGCCATCTTGTGGAACATGTCACGCATCGCGCGAGGCGTGGCTACCATTCCTTGCGAGACACAGTCCACATACAATGTGACGTGAGCCCCAGGCTGCTTCTGGTTTACGGCCAGCACGAGAGAGCGCAGTATTGTGACCTCAGACAAAGTGTCCACTGTATAGTGCTGCGCTCTGGTGCGCCCATCTTCCACAGTCTCCACAATCACTGCAAAAATGAAGAACTGTCATAATTGCTTAAATAGAAAGTATAGGACTGTCATCATTCTGACCGTCTACTGATGGCAGAAACGGAGATGATCCCCGCGAGGGGTGGGCCTGTCTGGCGTGGTGTGGGGGGTGTTAACTATAGAGACGAAAAGAGGACTGCTATTGGAGAGAGCGACAGAGAGCTCTTCTACTAGGCACAGACTGAAAACATCAAGCATTTCGAGTAGTGTGTAGCGAGTGAGTGCACTGTGCGAATATTTCCAGGACGGGTAGTAGCAACTCGTCATTCGCCAAGAAATCTTACGCATGCGCGCCTATCGCATTCCTAGCGGGGATCGTGCTGTCGGTAGATTATACCTTGATTGCTCTGTAATCAAAACAACCACATAAAAATTCGTTAACGTGAATTTTGTTTATTTATGTTTTGTTGAAAGAGGGTTTCAGTAACTCAGAACGTATAAAACGAATGCCGTAGGATTAGCCATTTAACATCTGTACTGCCACGTTTAGCACTAAAACGGTATTTTTCCCCACACGTTTTATTTAAGTGTACCGTATAGCTGTCACAATAAACGGCGATTATTTCCCTATCAACGTTTTTGAGAGGCCGGGGTATGCTTAAAAGCTTGGAGCGCAGGCAACAGGGGTGTACCTTAGGCCAACACTGTCATCCAACCCACTGTCTGCCCTCAACACACCACAGGTGCTCACATGTCATTTACCATTAATTCAATTCGCAAAGGTTCCATTTAATTTGAGCGGTTTGCGGTTCTCCGAGCGGCGTTAATGAAAACTGAAGTCTTTTGGGATGTTAAGTTGCGTCTGCTGGTAAATAAAGATGAAGAAAGCATCCCGGTAGCACCGTATAAATATATGGGAACTAATATATGAAGATAAATATGTATGAATAGAAGTCAAAAGGCGACCCAGCATTAACCCTTTAAAGACGGAACGTTTCTGTTTTATATAAGGACTCAGTACGTACCGCGCTGTAAACACTCTCCACTTCGGTTATAAAAACCAGTCTCTTAATGTTTTATAAGGCAAAAGTTGCTGTTTGTTCTGAGATCCGTACAAAACACATAAACGCAATGTGGGCACCACGTAGAATATTTTAATGTTAAACCTGGTGGTACGTAAAGTAACCGCTAGGCTTTAAAAGGTTAATAGCTTTGACGCTTAAATATTTGCTACCTGTGGCCCGAAGGAAGCCCATGCTATAGTTGTTCTTCCCTGACGCTATAGTACCCACGCCTCTGTTCTATCAGTAACATTAAAGCATGAGGAGAAAAGTTGATCTCTGTAATTTTCTTTTCTCCGACGATGGCAGATAATTAAACCAATTATACTAAATATTATAATTAACAGTTCGGCCCGCCTAAAACCCACAGGGATTGTATGCTTAAGGAAACTGAAGTTAAAATTCTGTGTGTCAGAATCGAAGCTAAAATTACAGAGTGTCAAAGGATAATAATGTCACCGAGTTTTGCGTAACCATGAAATTAGATATGTTAATTTAAATGTGTTTAAATAAAGCTTACAGTAAATTTCTTTCGATGCAGTCCCAACTCAAAATGTTCTGAAGAATGATATGCTCTATTGTCACCCTTTTGCAATTGTGCTTTACAATATGCCATTATGAAGATCCGAGCGTACCGTGAGGGACTGAAATTGGATGGGACAAATCAGCTTGTGGTCAAAGCCGATGTTGATACGTTATTTCTTTCTTAGTCCTTCCCTCTTCTACCTACTTGTTCACAGAACGTGTCGAGGGTTTTTATAATTTCAACTGATCACACTCAAGCACACATCAGAGTCGGTGGGATTTCTCTGGACGAGGGATCGGCCCGTCGCAGAGACCTCTACCTGACAACATAAACACTGTACAAGGGACACACATCCACGCCTCCGGTGGGATTCGAACCCACGATCCCAGCAAGTGCTCGGCTGCAGAACAACGCCTCAGACCGCGCGGCCACTGGGATCGGCGATGTTGATAAGATAGTGGGCGAAAACATAAACACTATAAAGAAAAACACGGTAGCTTTATTAGTCGCTATTATGGAGTTTGGGCCGGAAGTGAGTGCCGTGAAGGACAAACAGCGTAAGAAACAGAATACAGGACGATGTTAGGATGCAAAGATAGCCAGTACATTCTTTGAAAATGCGCAAAAATTCAAATATTTGGGAACTGACCTGTCAAAACTGCTTTACGAGCAGATTACGATCGCGGAATTCTTGCTACCATTAGGTCCAAAATCTTTTGTCTCCGCGTTTACTATCTAAAAATATGAAGATTAAAATACACAGGAATAGGGTATAATCTTTCCTGTTGTTCTATATGGGTGTGGAACTTGGTCTCTCACAATGAGGGAAGGATGAGTGTGAGGGTGTTCCAGAAGAAGTTGCTCAGGAAGACATTTGTACCTAAGAGGGACGGGGTAATAAGGGAGTCGACAGAATGGCATAACGAACTATTTCATTATTTGCGTTCTCACAAAACATTATTCAGTGATCAAATCACGAAGAATGATGTGGACAGGATATGTAGCGTGTATGGCAAAGAAGAGAAATGCCAAAAGGTTTTTGGTGGGGAGACCTGAATAAAATAGACCACTTGAAAGCGAGAAGCGTAGGTGATAGAATAATATTAAAAGGGATCTTAAAGGAACATGATGGTAGGGCGTGAACTGGAATAATCTGACTCCAGACAGGGAGATGTGGTGGGCTATTGTAAAAAGGTAATGAACCTTCAGGTTCCATAAAATGCAGGTAAATTTCTTGAAAAGCTGAAGAACGCTTTGCTTCTAAAGCAGGATACAGAGTGTGAGTTAATGAGTCAGTATGCGCTTCCGTAGGAAAAGCAGACAGATAGATGGCCACGTCCTGTAATACACGTGACCACATATTATACATCTGATTTCTGAGTGTTCCTGTCTAAAATTCTTTTGAGACAGAATTGTCATTCGATAGTGACATACATCGTTACGTAATCATTAGAAAGTGCCGGCATCACACGACGGTGGGAAATTCAAACACACTAGATTGCTCTTTAAGAAGGAAGTGCTTTCCGTCGCAGAACAAGTCTGCTTTCTGAACAAGCACACGGCAACAGTAAATCAGCTGCTCGAGGCCGGCCATGTTAACTGCCACAATAGCACGTGGCAGAAAGGTCAGAGGAGCGAGTTAGGTTCATGAAGAATAAACAAAAGCAAAACCTACTGTTATTTTACCCACAGTTACTTATTACTGACGTGTTTCAGGCACGTTAGCATAGTCGCGAGAAGGGACTATTAGCTTCATTATTGGGGATTTTTGTAAAAATATGTCGAGAAACTCCATATTTAGTTAAAATAGAGAAAAATACCGGACATTCTGTGTAAAGACCTAAGTAGGTTTTATTCCTGTCGGCGACATAAATTCTCAAACAAAAACGTTTTTGTGCAACATTCAATATTTCTACATTGTTGGGCGTGACATATTTCTCAACAATACAAACAAAACGCATTGTTTTATTTTATTTCGACAATGGTTACGCGACAGCGCCATAACTTTACGTACGTACATACATTGCCTACATTTTTATGTTCCTTTCTTGTGTGTCGACGCCTGATACCGCTATCTGCAGATACAAATATGTTATTTGATTTGTAAATGTGTATGACGAATTGTGAAACGTTGCTAGGATTCGAGATTTGAAGTCCACACAGCGTTGTTGCTGAAGATTCAAGTCTTCTGGGATGTGACACCGTGTCGACTGATAAACACATACAGAGTCGAAGGGCCGCAGATCCTTTGGGTTCGGGACCAAGCATCTATAGCAGAGAATGCCCCTAAGATGAGTGCATTATGACCATTCGGAACGTCCGTCAATATTTACCTGCCGACGTGACATAATATGCCAGAAGACTTGAATATTCATTCGAAGGATGGCTCCAGGGTGGCCACACATGAAATTTTGAACAATATTACTCCTTTAACATTATCCATGTTCCGGGTAATGAACTCGGTCCCTGTGTAGACGTGACTGTTTATGCAACATAAACAGTCACGTCTACACAGGGACAAAGCCTGAAAAAATGGATACTTTTGACATAAATGTTTGCATTTGAACAATAACAAGTATCACGATACATACGAATACATGCGAGTATAATCTGTTCCACGGTACAAACATTTTACCACGTAATTTTACTCGTAATTAACACATGCATTTTAGCTTCATATCTGCACATCTCTAATACAATTAGACATTAACTACTATTTCCTTTGATAACCACCTCCATGGAGACAGCTATTTAGGCCGAAAGATGTAGAAGGAGTGTCACATTTTTATAAACTCTCGTACTTCCATTGTTGTGCAGTTGTTGGGATAAATATTGTGAAACACGACTCCATTTTACAGCCTTAAAAAGATGCAAATGTCTATTATTTCATGTACGCAAATAATATATTATTGTATATTTTGTAATTTTACAATTTTCTACATAAGTTGCAACCTTGTAGTTTACGGAATTGTAAAATAATCTCCATTTTAATGTAAAAGCGGGGCTTCCGCCTTAACACTTCTTTACCTTTATAGTTGTGTGTCCTTAACTGATGACTGTCGCTTTGTAAGACCGAAACATGTCGTAAGACAGTAATAAAGACCAAGAAACGGGGAATGTTGTGTTTGTCTGCATAGATTGGAAATAGTGGTACTGGTGCGAGTATGATTTAAAAAGACGTTTTGGACGAAGTCTCTTAGTTAATCGTTATTCTATCCAAGAATGTCTGCGTACTTAACGAATCCCTCTTATCTTAGTGCGTGGTCATGAAACTGACAAATTGACTGTTTCAGTTTTAACCTTTGACATATAGCGGAAAACATTTCTTTCACAATTTTCAAAACAAGAACAATTTATCGCTTTTCCTAAGCAGTATATCTCGTGTGTGGTGTGCAAAGACTGGTTTTGGTTTAAACATGGATAGAACGGCAACACTGTTGATGCTCAACAACAAAAAATATTCAATGAATTCGTTACGTAATCTCTTAACTTAATCGCGAATCGCATTTTTATGAGTTCATTGCAAAAACTGTCTCGGTTTATTTAATGACATAGTGCCAACCGTAGGCTGACAACTGGCATGGCGATTACACAAAGGCGAACTTGTTAGGACTGAACAGAAAGTGGGCGCGGGCTATTCGAAAATAATATCATAGAATTTACCTTGGGAGATTTAACGAAACCAGAAACCAGCCAACCCTTTGTGGTGTCCGACTTCCACACTGAGGTTCGTAAGGATAAGGTCTTTAATGCGACACAGAAATACTGTTCATACACCGCAACCGTCGGTGACATTAAGGTTGTATGTTGTTCCAGAGGGCCGGACGCTTAAGGCACTTTTATCTCTTTCCGTATCTCGAAGGAAATATCTCGTTAAGCAGAAGTACTTCCATCCTGAATTTAATCATTCCTTTCCAATGGCGCAACAGCCAGTAGTGGGCCAGGGCCTCCTCATTATCGAGGCTTCACGATCACACTCAGACACGCTACACTCGGTAGGACTCCTCTGAAAGAATGATCAGCCAGCCACAGAGACCTCTACGTGACAACGCACAACACTCACAGGAGACAAACATGAATGCCCCGGCGGGATTCGAACCCACAATCCCAGGAAGAGAACGGCTGCAGATCCACGCCTTAGACCGCGCAGCCACTGGGATCGGCTGGATTTAATAATATGGGTGGAAATATATTGTCCTGTTATGCCTTAAAAATGAACTCTTCAATCCCGAAAGAAGTTACGGAAATACAAAATCATAAGAAGGCTGCCGTTTCCTAAATTAAACTGAAAATGAAGCCGTGGTGGAGTAAAAACAGTTGCAAGGTTGGGAGTCTTGACGTAGGGACCCAGGCCTGACGTTCGTCTTGCGATTTGTAGTCAGAAGGTGACAGCAATAAATCGCAGGATTCAATCAAATGATTTATGGCGACTTCTCGTTACTAAGTTGCGTTCTTCGCAGCCTGATGTCGTCACCAGTACATCTGCAGGGGCCAAGACACAATACATGGCTGCTTATTGCAGGGTGTGCAAAAACAACATCGTGCTGCCTGATGTGTGCACCAATATTAAAATCATCTTTCCAGCATCTTCTGGGTCTTTTCTTTACTTTCGCCAGGCTCTCGATGCCTTCGGCCAATTTTCTTTACCAGCTGTCTCTATGTGGCCACTCTACATTTTCTTTACCAGCTGTCTCTATGTGGCCACTCCACATTTCAAGATAGTTGGTCGCAATTCCCCAGATTCAATCCCGGGTCCTCTCGAAAAAACCAGCAAGAAACTTTGTGGCTTATACACGTAAACCAGGGGTCTTCAACCTTTACTTGCATAGGGGCCACATTTTAACGGCAGAAAGATTCGCGGGCCGCATTCACGTTTTACAAAGTAAAGTTTGTATATTATTGCAGGACTTGCCCACTGATATTTCCCTACACAAACATACACAGGATAGTTTTGTTATTTTATTTATGTATTTATTTAAGGTTTATGACTTATTTTTATTATTATTTACCCTGCAAACATTCCCTGCTATAGTCTTGCAGTATTTACTATGACATTAACCGAGATTTAATATATAAAAAACAAAAAAATATGTTTAAAATTTTAGTACAAATTTTAAAATATTTCATAACGAATTTTATTTAACATTCATTTATTTATTTGAATTAAACTTTTTACACTTAAAATGCAAAATTTGTTTGGGGGCCGCAGAAAAACATTCGGAGGGCCGTATGCTGCCCGCGGGCCGCAGGTTGAAGACCCCTAACCTAAAACATGATTGTAAGAGTGAAAGAAAAGATAAATTTCCCCCTGTAGCCCACCATGAAAGCACAGAGGAGGAGCAGAAGTATAGTTCTACCCTTTCTTTAACCTCTGTGCTAGGTGGGATTGGGTCCTCACTGCACAGGAAGCAGGGCGGACTTCGGGGCCCGTCTGGACGAGTGCGGAAAATCTCGACTCCACGGGGGTTCGAAGCCCAAACCGTCTAGCCCACAGCCAGTCGCTCTAACAACTATGCCATCCCGGGCCCCCATTGCAAGGTTAGTGAAACCATATAAGGATACGCTCCTCAGATGGGGTGACACATTAAGAAATTTAGCTGGAAAACCTATAGGAAAGTATTAGCTGTTAACACCGAGCTTATAAAGGATAATACTAAAATGGACCTTAGGGAAATAAATTGTGAGAATGTGAATTGGATTTATTACTTCTTCTTTTATTTAACAAGCAATTTCATACGCAATGATTCCAGTGGTTACGATGATTGTTAATGATGAATCAGGAAGAATTTGAAAGGAAGGGATAGTGGACCGTTTTAAATCATCTGCTTCCATGAAACGACGAAACACAATGACAGCTTCAGGACAGTCAGTCTGCAGGTCGAGAATCGAAATCCGATCCCTCCGGACTGAATAAGGATGCCTACACAATAAAGCGATGGACTGAACTGGCTTTGAGTAAGGTTCAGACACTGTTGGCGCTAAACTGTATGGTTGTAACCAGAAAATTTTCCCCTCTAAAATCGGCGTCTTCCATGTCTGAAAATAGATGAACACACAGACTCTTCTGGTTATTAAAAGACTTAAATGGAAAAACAAGACTGCCCCTTAAACGTAACAAAAAGGTCAATTAACCGAAGGCCGTTTGTCATAACTAGAAAGCGAGATCAGCTCCTTAAAAACTTCGTGTCGTCATGCGAAATAAAGAGAAAATGTCACAAGGCGGGATTTTGCTGTGACGTCACAATGGCGCTTTATTGTTATTACACGCAATTCCTACAACTGTAAGACGACTTCTCTTGAATACTCGTACTTCGTTATTATTCCAAACAGCTTTACTGTTCTTTGTTAGCAAATTCCCTATTCCTTTGTACGCTAAGTCTGTCTTTCAATGGCTTATGTAAATTGCTGGAGCAGTCAGTGGTAGCATTTTGTTTCACTTTCTTTATTATTAATTATTCCCTCATTATTCTTTTTTGCCCACGTTTTCAGCAAGAACTGCACAGTGTATAAGCAGACTAGTTACTGGCTGTGCACTGACCCTCAAATGCGGTCCGCCGATAAAGAGGCATAGTGGAAGGTGGAGTACACTGATGATTTATGTGCAGTACACTGACGATTTACGTGGAGTGCGCTGGTGATTTATGTGGAGTACACTGACGACTTATGTAGAGTAAATTGACAATTTATGGGGAGTACACTGACGATTTATGTATAGTACACTGAAAATTTATGTGGAGTCCACTGGAAATTTATGTGGAGTACGCTGGAAGTTTATGTGGGGTACGCTGGAAGTTTATGTGGAGTACAATTACGATTTATGTGGAGTACACTGACAAATTATGGGGACTACACTGACGATGTATGTGAAGTACAGTGAAAACTTACGTGGACTGCACTGGAAATTTATGTGGAATACACTGACGATTTATGTGGAGTACAATTACGATTTATGTGGAGTACACTGACGATTTATGTGGAGTACACTGACGATTTATATGGAGTACACTGATAATTTCTGTGGAGTATACTGACGATTTATGTGGAGTACACTGACGATTTATGTGGAGTACACTGAT